>KV424472.1:0-155847 GCA_001632445.1 Peniophora sp. CONT
GGGGGGAGGGGGCGGAGGTGGAGGGGGCGGCGGTGGCGGCGGTGGTGGAGGAGACCCGATAGACGGCGGTGGTGGAGGAGACCCGATAGACGGCGAAGGCGGCACAGAAGTCGGTGGAGGGGGTGGAGGAGGCGGCGGAGGCGGAGGCGGCGGTGGTTTCGCCTTGGACACAGTAGGCGGTGGAGGCGGCGGAGGCGGCACAGTAGCCTTATAATCTTTCTCGGTAACAAACTTAGGCTTCTCCCTCAACTTCTCCCTCAACTCCTCAATTTCAACCTTAAGCTCCGCAATCTCGTCGTCCTTCCTCGCCGCACTCTCAACAGCGCGGTCTGCAACGGCCTGGACGTCCAACTCCTGATTCTCCTCCCGAGATTTAAAGCGACCGTATACGCTCTCGAGTGCACGTTTGAGGAAGAGGGCTTCTTTATCCTTGACAACAAGAGCGGCTTCGTGCTCTTTCAATGAGGCTTTGAGTTGTCCAAGTTCGTCCATCATCCCAGCCCACCTCGCCCGATCCCTTTCCCTCTTAGCCTTCTCGTCCGCTTCTCTCGCTTCAGGCGGTGGCGCGCGTGCCCTGTCGAGTTCAGCCTGGAGAGCAAGAACCTGCTTCTCCTTCGCTATAAGCCGCTGCACGACACCCTGCACGTCTCCTCGCCCAGTCGTCCGGGGTGTAGCAGTCGCTGGCAACGCGCGCAGAGTAGCCATTTCGGCTTTAGCAGAATCCAACTGCTCCTTCAAGTCTGTACGCTCAGTCGTAAGCGACTCAACCTCCGCTTGGAGCCTATCGATCTCGTGCCTAAGTGCGCCGTCAGACGCAACGCCAGACTCGAGTGCTTCATGCACGATCTCGCCCGCGCGAGATAGAAAGCGGTGGAAGAGCGCTTTCCAGCCTTCATGTACTGCGTCGTCCACGAGCGCTTTTTCCGCCAACGCATCCAACAGGTTCACAAGAGCTCCCTTCCACTCCGTTCCCGCATCCTCCCTCGTCAACGCCCCGCTCAACCTCCCAAGTAACACCTCGACACCCTCTCTCACCTCCGGCACGCCTCTCAACGCCCCAACCAACTCCACGACCTTCTCATCCTCCTCACCACCTCCCGACCCACCTCCTCGACTCATCATCCCACGAGCACGTTCAGCCACTTCCTCCTCATCCTCGAACTTCTCCTCCGCCCACACCTCCATCTGCTGACTCAACGCCTCGGGAGGCCTCACATACCTCAACGCAACCAACGCCTCGTTCAACCCTCTCCTAGCCAACTCCTCTCGTATCTGTACGCGTTCTTCCAACGAATCCGGTCCGTTCGCCAACGCGTTTAAAAGGACGAGTGTGGCTGCTCTCGCGTCCCACGCGTCCGTATCCTCGACATCCACTATCCCCGTTTCGGAATCCAAACCCAGACTCTCGTCCGGCTCAGGTAACCGAAGTGAGGCGACTAGACTCTCGAACCTGAACCCTTCCTCAAACGCAACTCTGTAATCCCCCCACGCGCTCAATACCGCTCTTTGTCCCTCTTGTCCCGCCATAATCGCCAACGCCGCCAATAACTCACAAGCCAACGCCCTTGTCTTAAATCCGACACCTAAGTGGCCCAGACCGGTTGTGAAGGCTACGTGCGCGATCAGGGAAGGACGCGAGAGAACGTGCGTGAAGCCTCGTTCGGTGTTGAGCAATACGCGGAGCGACCGAAGAAGTTCGTGTAACGCTGCACTTCCCAGATCGCCCAACGGAGCCGATTTCACGCCTTTACCGACAAGACTAGCCAATAAAGCACCCAAAGCGTTCAACCCGTCCTCACCATCTAAAAACTCTCTAATCCACGCCAGACTCGCCGTCGACAAATGCACGCGAAGCGAGATGAGGTTCTTTACCAATTTCGCATCGGGTGCTCCGGATCGAGCGGATTTCAACAGCGAGACGTATGCAGAGGGCGTTTTGGCTTGAGTTTCGAGTGCGGCGCCCGTTGCGCGGGAGAGTGTACCGCCTGCACTGGCCCACCAGTTCGACCATAATCCGGATGAGCCGGTCATTTGAGGTTCGAGGGGGGCTATGCTGGGCGAGGAATCCTGCATGCTCGTCCTCCTTCTCGTCGTCGTTCCTGGGCTAAAGTCTGATTTGTTTGCAGGGGGTGTAGAGGGAGGAGAAGGGGCTCCCCAATTGGCTACTGAGAACCTCTTCATGAGTCCACCTCCATCACTAGCCGTGCTCCCGCCCGTAAGCTGCGGTACCAATCTCGGTAATATCCCAGACCCGCTACTCGGTCCAAACGTCGCGGGCGCATCGGAAGACGAAGATGCTTTATCGGCTTGACGCTGGGCATGGCCGTCTAAGAGTAGACGTTTACGGGAGGAGGGGAGTCTGTACATGTTTTCGCGGGCTGGACCTGAGAGTCCGAGGTCGTCGAGCATGGATTCGAATAAGGAGGGGTCGGGTTCGTCGGGTGTTGGTGCGCGGGCTTTGTCGGTGTTGTTACTCGTGGGGAAGTCCATGAGCATAGGCTCGGAGACGCTCATACGGTTTACCGTGGATGTAGAAGGTGAGGTGGCGCGTTGAAGTGGAGGTGGAGTTGAGGGAGTGGGTGTGGTAGATGTGGAGGGTTGGCGTAGCCAGCCATCGAACATCGTTGAGAGACGGTTCTGGGAGAGCGTAGCGCGCCAGTCACCCGAATTGGTCTTTGATGGTGTAGGCGAAGCTGGGGCTACAGGGGCTGATTTATTCTTGGCCGTGCCCTCTTCGTCCTCATCTTCGTCTTCTTCATTATCTTCGGCTTCTGCTGCTTGCTCTTGGGCACTCAGAGCGCGTAATGCGCGGAGAGTGTTGTCGCCTGGTAGCTCGAGCGCTGAGGAAGAGGCCGCGGATGTGGTGCGTGTGCGGGAACGGCGGTACCATTCGTCTGGCACGCAGAAGCGGATTGTGTGGGTTGCTCGGGATGTGAATGGGGATGGACGGGTTGGGGAGGCGAGGATGTCCGGTAGGTTGGCGGTCGGTGATAGGCGGGTGGATTCTGTGGAGAGACAATATCAGTTCTGGACGCCATAAAATAAGATGATAAATGTATGTGGAATGCTATAATGTGGATAACGTAAAATGTATACAAAGTATGAGCAGGTCATCGAACGATAGTATACGTCGTGGGAATATAGATGATCATACTCAAACTTGGATCGGGGGATAGTGAGAGGGAGCCACACCTAGCATAACACTCACTCTCCGTATCCTCCTCTATCCAAACCTCCTCGAGTACATACTCCAAGTTTCCACCCCCAGGTATCGGCAACGTCTTGGTCAACCCCAGCTCATCGACGACAGCCAGTATAGCATCCTGTACGGTCACAGTCCTGGCCAGAAAGCATCTCCACGTGAATCCATCGTGTATCTCTGGCACTCGCAGGAAAGATAGCGTGACGCATAGATTGGGATGCAGAGAGACGAGCCTGAGAGATGGAGCGTGGAGATGTGATGTGAGTGCGAATGCGGAAAAGGCGCGGGCAGGGTTGGCGTTGTCGGGCGCTTTGGCGATGAGCGGCTCGACGGCGGCGTCCTTATTCAATATTCCGTCTCCCAGACTATTCAGCTCGTCCTCCTCCCACTGCCGCCCATTTGCCTCTGTCCTTATACGCTGCATCGCCCAATCATCGCCTGACAAGTCGTCGCCGAGTACATCCCGCACGACCTCGGACCGAGAACTCAAGATGGATATAACATCAGAAATAGTTGCGCTGTTGGGTACGGTGGCAAAGTGCAAGGCGCCGGTGGGCAGGAGTGTGGGCACGATCAGCTCGCCCATCGTCGCAGTTGACCGACATGACGTCCAGCTCGGTTCCAGAGGCGGCGACGGAGTCATCGGTCCGACTTCCACGCGATGTAACGGCGTGACCGTTCGCGTTTGCTGCGCGTGTTTCGATCTTTGGTTCTTGTCTCCTGCTTCCAGTTCCCTGAGATCTGGATACCTTCTGCTTGAATACTTTGTAACTGAATATATTTGAAAGATATGGACGTAGACGAACCAAGCTCGCCGCCTCGTCTGCGCCAATCGTCGCTGCCACCAAGCAGCATGCCAGACCCAACGCCGCGTTCAACAACAGGCAGCAGCCAAACTCCCGCTCGTCGATCCAGGCCACGCGACGCTCTCGAGCTCGGCGACGAAGGTGCCGGTGCCCAAGACACCAATGACGACGCTCAGGCTGCCAGTCAACGTCGTCGTCGTCGTGCGCGAGGGAACGCGAATCAGTTGGACGGGAGCGTGCCCATCGTCAAGGATGCCATCGGCGAGACGCTCGCAGACGAGTTTTATCGCTTTCTCAAGACGTGAATATATATTTAATAGTAAATGTAATGTTTCCTGAATAATTCTGCAGGTTCACCGAAGACGTCGCACTCCCCGGCACGCCGCGTTCCGAGGACGATCTGCCCGTAGCCGACGACGCCTCGCTGGTCTACATCGAACAGATCCATCTCATGAAACAACACAAGCTCTCAACTCTCTACGTCGACTTTTCCCACCTCCGCACGGCGAACGAAGTCCTGGCAGAGACCATCGCCTCGAAATACTACCGCGCCATGCCCTACCTCAAACGCGCCCTTGCAGATTTGGTGCAGGAATACGAGCCGACGTTCGTTGCTGAGAATCCGAACCAGGCTGTAGGCGGGAGCTTGCATAGCTTTGCGAGAGACTTTGCTGTGGCCTTTTATAATCTGAAGTTGGTTAGCGCCGTGCGTGACCTTAGGACGGATAGGATCGGTACTCTTATGGCCATATCTGGTACCGTCACGCGCACGAGCGAGGTTAGGCCTGAACTTCTCTACGGCTCGTTCGTATGCGAGGCATGTGGCGGAATCGTCTCGGACGTCGAGCAACAGTTCAAATACACCGAGGTAACCTAAATCCCATCCTTCCATCCCTTTAATCCATATTCTAAAACCTACTTGTCCAGCCCTCGCTTTGTCCGAACGTGACCTGCGGCAACCGCACAGCCTGGCAACTCCAACTCGACACCTCCAAATTCACCGACTGGCAAAAAGTCCGAATCCAAGAAAACCCAAACGAAATCCCCACAGGATCCATGCCTCGCTCTCTAGACGTCATCCTCCGCGGCGAACTCGTCGAACGCGCAAAGGCCGGAGACAAGTGCGTCTTCACTGGAACGTTCATCGTCGTTCCCGATGTGAGTCAGCTTGGGTTGCCTGGGGGGAATCAGGCGCAGTTGCAGAGGGAAGCGGCCAGGAGCGGGGGAGCGGGCGCGAGTGCTGCTGGCGCTGGAGGTGCCGGTGTAACGGGCTTGAAAAGTCTGGGTGTGCGCGATCTGAGCTACCGCACGGCTTTCCTCGCATGTATGGTCCAAGACGCCGACGGCCGCGCGGGCGCCAACGTCCGCGGTGAATCCGAAGAAGTATCCGGCGAAGCCTTTTTCAACTCTCTTACAGAGCCCGAGTTTCGCGAACTGGCGTCCATGCTCGAGAACCCGCA
This sequence comes from Peniophora sp. CONT, assembly GCA_001632445.1. Classification (NCBI taxonomy): domain Eukaryota; kingdom Fungi; phylum Basidiomycota; class Agaricomycetes; order Russulales; family Peniophoraceae; genus Peniophora; species Peniophora sp. CONT. Next base: position 5,469 of record KV424472.1, read on the forward strand.
CATCTACGCTGCTCTGGTTGAGAGTATCGCTCCTACGGTTTACGGCCACGAGCTTGTCAAGAAGGGTTTATTGTTGCAGTTATTGGGTGGAGTGCATAAGGAGACTGCAGAGGGTATGAGGTTGAGGGGTGATATCAACATCTGCGTCGTAGGCGACCCATCAACATCTAAATCTCAATTCCTCAAATACGTCTGCTCGTTCCTTCCCCGCGCAGTCTACACCTCTGGCAAAGCCTCTTCAGCCGCAGGTCTCACAGCAGCTGTAGTTCGCGACGAAGAAACGGGCGAGTTCACGATCGAAGCCGGAGCGCTGATGTTAGCCGATAATGGCATCTGTGCCATCGACGAGTTCGACAAGATGGATGTGGCGGATCAAGTGGCGATTCACGAGGCTATGGAGCAACAGACTATATCCATAGCGAAAGCGGGTATCCACGCCACGCTCAACGCGCGTACTTCGATTCTGGCGGCCGCGAACCCTATAGGAGGACGGTACGATCGTAAAAAGACTCTACGTGCGAACGTGAGCTTGAGCGCGCCTATCATGTCTCGATTCGACCTTTTCTTCGTCGTTCTGGACGAATGCGAACCCCGTGCGGATCTAGCTATTGCTCGACATATCGTAGCCGTCCACCGTCTCCGCGACGCCGCTTTACAGCCCGAATTCTCCACCGAAGCCCTGCAAAGGTATATCCGCTATGCAAGGACGTTCGCGCCGAGGTTGACGGCGGAAGCGTGCGATGTGCTTGTGGAGAAGTATAGGATATTGAGGAGCGAGGATGCGCAGGGGAATGGCGCGAGGAGTAGTTTCAGGATCACGGTTAGGCAGTTGGAGAGTATGATTCGGTTGAGCGAGGCCATTGCGCGGGCACATTGTTCTGCCGAGGTTTGTGTCTCTTCTTTCGCCTCTTGAGTGCGAAGACTGACGAGGATCATAATAGATCAAGCCGATGTTCGTACGTGAAGCTTATGGGCTGCTCAAGCAATCTATAGTCCGAGTCGAAGAGGACGACATTGATTTCGACGAAGAAGAGCTCGCCGGCGAGAGACCTGGAGACGCTCGTCCTAAAGCCGACGGTGCTACACAGGACGAGGATACGCAGGATCAAGACGCGGATATGCAGATCGATACCGAGCCTACAGATATCTACTCCGGCTCCGGTACACACGCTCAATCATCCTCCGCCCACGCTCAGTCGTCCGGTGCAGCAGATGGAATGGACGAAGATACTCAACCCGAGCAACCTCAACCGAAGAAACGAATGGTGATCACACATGACCGGTATATGCAAATGCAATCTTTGGTGGTTTTACACCTCGCACAGGTCGAGCGCGAGACGGGACATGGACTCGATGCGGATGCGTTGACGGATTGGTATTTGGAGTTGAGGGAGGAGGTTATTGAGGATCTGGATGAGCTCGAGAACGAGAAGGAGTTGTTCGGGAAGGTTTTGAGGAAGCTCGTCAAGGTGCGACTTTTCTTTGTTCTCGTTACGATGACCATCTGCTGATGTGGATTGGCGTTCCAGGACAGTTACCTTATCAGGCTCACGGATACGGTGCAGAGTTCGTTGCCGGAAGGCGACGAGGAGCAAGCTGCGCCGCCCGCTGGCGAGCACGTGTATTATATGGTGCATCCGTCTGTTGATACGGATAGCTCGCAGTGATCGTGCTTCTACAGTTATACTTGTATTGTTTGTGTTTTGTGTATCTTGTCTGCTGGGGCGACTGCGTCGTCCATGTATACCATTGCCTCTTTTCATTATCTCTTTCGGCATATCTGGACCAGTACCCGGGGTGCATATATTGGAGCACGGGTATATGGTATAGCGCGTAAGGATTATACGACTGAGTAAGTTACAACTTGGATGCTCCAGGTGAAGGCGACATCTTCATATGCAAGCCAGTAGCGATGAGACGTTTATTGTCTGTATCCCAGATCTTGGTCCCTAATCAGCACACGTCTCCCTTTCCCATACCGAGTGAGAGATACATACCTCACATCGCGCAGAAGATACGCGTGCACCGAGTGTGATGGTTAGGTTCACTATGCGTATCCTGCATCCTAAAGGCGCGGGCGCGTGATAGACCATGTCGATAGCTTGCGAGACTGTACCAGGTTTGCCTGCGGCTGCCAGCGCAAGTGAGGTGCATATATCGACAAGATATGCCGAGCACCCTCCGTGCATGCTTCCTCCAGCATTTACCATGTCTAAAGCAAGATCACTATATATTCACGCGAACATAGGTGTATAATGTGTACATACCAGGCTCAACCGTAGTCTCAAACACAACTCTCCACTCCTTCCTACTCTCCTCCTCCTCCTTCGCCCGTACAGTGACCTCAGTAAGCGCAAGCCTCCTCGCAACATCCAACGCGAAACCGTCGCGGTATCCATCTCTGATACCGAAGATGGCGCCCATCATTCCCGCGAGAGAGGCTTTGGATTCGGGCGGGGCGTTGCCGGGTATATCGAGGAGACTGCGTTCGGCATCGGATATGGAGGCTGTTGTGGGTGGTTTGGACGTTGAGGTGAACATGGTAGTGAGAGAAGAGAGAGGTGGGCCGGGTTGAGGTACCGGTTATCCGACGGGCCTGTTTATCACGAGTGGCACCGGAGTAAGCTAGAGGGTATCCCACAAGGCGAATCCGGTTTGTTCAAAGGTCTGCATTCCGTATACAGGCGCGTTGAGGTTGAAGAGAGCAGCAGATGAAACATAACGTCCAAATGTATGCATCGACAGTGAGGGCGCAAGGCAAGTTCCCATTTCGCTGATGCTAACGCTCAAGTTCGTTCCTTGGACCCACAGACGCCTATAACGCGCCGTCGGACCGAGCTGCGAGCGCGTTCATGAACTCCGCGAGTGCAAGACAAGCTTCATACCGAACCATCATCATTAGCTTACTCTTTGCGTAAATCCTGGGTGCTCGCGAAGCGTACAGCGCGTACATACCATGTCGCTGCTTCTGGAGACGTCTCTGGGGGACATTGTCATTGACCTGGAGGTCGAGGCATGCCCAAAGACATGCGAGAACTTTCTTAAGCTCGCAAAGGTGTACTACTACAACTTGAACGCGTTTTTCAATGGTTCATGATCTTACTTCCCAAAAATTTACTGTGCTAATATAATTCACAGTCTCCAAAGATTTCCTGGCCCAAGCTGGCGACCCCACCGCGACCGGCACAGGCGGCGAATCTGTGTGGTCCCTCATAGCCTCCCAACAATCCTCCAAATCTGCCCCCCGTTACTTCGCTCCCGAAATCCATCCTCACCTCAAACACAGCGAACGCGGAACAGTTTCCATGGCCGTAGCACCAACAGTCGAAGGCCAACCCGTCGGCGGTTGCGGTAGCCAGTTCTTCATAACGCTCGCGGACGGGATAGAGTACTTGGACGGGAAACATGCTGTGTTTGGACATGTGGTCGAGGGACTGGATACGCTTGAGAAGTTGAATGATGTGTTTGTGGATCAGGAGGGGAGGCCGTTCAAGGATGTCAGGATCAGGCATGTCGTCGTGCTCGGTGCGCCACACCTCTCTTTGCCATATACTATATATTAATTGAGTTATAGACGACCCCTTCGATGACCCTCCAGGTCTAGTGATACCCGACGCACCACCCACTCGACCCCTCGACAACTCAAACCGCATAGCCGAAGACGAAGACGCCCTCCAAGAGCTCCCCGAAGACGAAGCCGAATCCCAACGTCGCTCAAAGGCCGCCGCCGCTTCAGCCCTTACCCTCGAAATGGTCGGCGATCTACCGTTTGCGAACGTCCGACCGCCCGAGAACGTGTTATTCGTATGCAAGCTGAATCCGGTGACGAGGGACGAGGATCTGGAGCTTATATTCTCGAGGTTTGGAGTTATTATGAGTTGTCAGGTTATCCGGGATAAGAAGACGGGGGATTCGTTGCAGTATGCGTTTATTGAGTTTGATAAGCGTGAAGACGCGGAGCAGGTGAGAGTGTTGGACTGTACTGGGTGAGTTGAAGCTTATACTTTGACAGGGATACTTCAAGATGCAGAACGTCCTGGTTGATGACCGTAGGATATGGGTAGACTTGTACGTCTCCTTGCTATCACATTTATCATCTCGTTGCTCATCATATACACAGCTCTCAATCCGTTGCGCGCAACAACACATCTTGGTCAAACGATATCAGTCGTGGTCCAGGAGGACCAGGAGGTCGTGGCGGTCGTGGAGGACGTGGAGGGCGAGGCGGTAGAGGAGGCTTTGGCGGACGAGAAGATCTCGAGGCCACGAGGAGATACCGTGACTCGGATACGGGCCGTGGCGACAAGTACGGGATGGTCTTCGACGTACCAGGAGGTGGTCATGGCCATGATCGACCGAGGAAACGTAGTCGCAGTCCTGTTCGAGATCATGATAGAGATAGGGATCATAAGCGCCGGGAACGCTCACCCCCACGGCGAGACGACAGGAGAGAACGGCGGAGGAGTCGAAGTCGGGATCAGGACCGTGACCGGCGCAGGAGAGACGACCGGGAACGGAGGTACTAGTACATGCTCGGTGTGTACCCGTTCGATGTGGCCCGATTTAGGGTGCCCTGTGTCTGTGCTACGGCTGGTAACACAGCAGGTGAAACCATCTTGATGCTCGAAGCCCTACACAACCTGTAACCGTCTACGACTCGTGCTGTGCAGACTCCTATCTGAGCAAGATATATAAGAAGGTGCTGTCTGCATGTTTCGGTGTGTTTCCCCCGTGTTCGTGGCATCTCTTTCGATTATCATGGACGACGAACTGTTCTCTTCTGACGCAGATATTTTACTTCGCTCATCTGATATTGATGCGCAAGACTTCAGAGCGCACAAATGTGTACTCTCCGCTTCCTCGCCGTTCTTCTGTACGATGTTATCTCTACCACAACCTCCCGACACATCGAACGAACTGCCTATAATCGACATGCCCGAGCCGGCGAACGTTCTCCGAGCTCTACTACACTTCATCTACCCCATCCCCGACCCAGATATCAACGATCTCGACTCGCTTGTATCACTGCTTATTCCAGCCGACAAGTACGAGTTCACAGACGTGCTTTCCCGACTTCGCTCTCTCCTCGTCTCGCCCTCATACCTCTCAACCGAACCTCTCCGCGTCTACGCCATCGCCGCGCGCTTCGACTTTGCGAACGAACTAGACATCGCCGCGCAAGCCACGCTCCGCATTCACATATCAAACTATGACCTTCCACCCGACTTTCAATATATCGGCGCAGAGATGTTTGAACGGCTTCTACGGTTCCATCGTCGACGTGCAAGAGCAGCCCAACGACTTGTCGTCATGGGAGATCTGACACCCTGCGCCGCATGTAACGGTGCCCACGCTGGTGTACCCAGTACGCAAACAATGTACGGTCCGCCCCGATGGTGGACGACCTGGAAAATCCGTGCACGTCAAGAGCTTGAACTACGACCTTCGACGGAGGTTATCTTTGGGATGGAGTTTTTGATGAAGTCTGTCAAAATGGCTGAGTGTACGTATTGCGCTGAGAGTTTGTTGGGATCGTGTGCTTTTTTGGGGGGGTTGAAGGAGATGATGGATGAGCTGCCTTTGTCGATTCGTGATTCGGACGATGATGGGGAGTTTTGAAGCGGATATTGTTATCTATTCGCTGTTATACTATGCACTTCCACTCAGATACCGATCACCCTGGAGATCACCGGACCAATACTTATATGCAGTACTTAGCGCTTTTACAGTACGCATGCTGGTTACCGTTCGTCATGCAAAAACTTGCTGTGAAGTAGGCTTCTACTATGTAGTAGATGTATCATCATGGGATAGCTGTGGTTTCGGAAAGAAGAAGGGTGATTAATTGCCGGGAGAGAACGCGTCCGGCAACTCCCGGTGTGGTTCAAGTTCGTGGCGCGTGGCACGGTCGCTCTCTTGCGTTAACCTCCATCTGTGAAAGAGACGTTCTAGGCTCAGGGCTCCAGTACTGATTCTTATCTGTCTGAGCTGTCATTGGCTGTCTGTTCTTCTGTTCTCTCATTGTATCCTGCTTCCGGCAAGGGACTCGCCTGCCTCGTTGCTTCAAGTTGCTCGTGTCCCATCAACCACCACCACTCCTCTATAGTGCTTGCGTAAATTTCTAGAACGATATTTTGTGGTTGATCCGCACACTTAGTAAACTTCTAGAATTGCTGATCGTGGTTGTGTGGTTGAACGAGACATATAAAGACGGAACTTGTGAGTTGTCTGCTCACCCTCACCTCACTCTCGTCACCATGGCTCATTATCGGCAGTCCGGCTTCGAAAGGTGGGCCTCTCTAGGCCACCGCTCTGCTATAGAAATTCGCAAAGAACACTCGAAGGAGATGGAAGGCCAATTCAGCAACGTCGTGCCCATCCTGCAATTCCTCCAGAGATATCTCAAGATCGAGGGCGACCTTCCTGAGCTTCCGGATCTCGAGTTCTCAGAGAAGTCAATCACTAACGAGGACACATGGGTGCGCGAATCTCATACATATGTTCACGTTCTCTTAATTGACTATTCGTGAAGGCGGCAGAAGTGAACGCAACCGGTCTCTGCCCGAACTTCATGTTCTGCGATACGCATTCTGCCGGCTCAGAGTCGAACGGTTTGCAGAGGCGTCCTGATATCACCGCCTTCGCACTCGGCGAGTCGACCGATGTCCTCTGGGACCTCGTCACCAAAGTCCAACTCGAAAAGTCTCAGAGCGCCTTCTTCCGTGAGCTTTTCGGTCGCGCGGCGCTCATCATTGAGCGCAAGCTCGCGAGTCAGGACGCATTCGTTGATAAGGACGGTATCTTCACCGTCGAGAAGCCCACCCAGACGTCGGAGATCGTTCGCGGACAGCTCATTGACTACAACGTTCACCACTTCTCTCAGCAACCGCGCGTCTCCTCCATCCAGCTTCTGCTCATTCACAAGTACGCGCGTCTCATCTGGTGGGATCGCGCCGGCGCCGTCGTCTCGGAGGCATTCGAATGGACGAAGGGCACCGTCTTCGCCGAGTTCCTTTACCGGTTCAACCTGCTCAGTCGCAAGCAGCGTGGCATCGACACGAGCGTGCGCATGGCCAGCGACGAGGAAGCGCGGAAAGCTCGAAACGCTTGCCAGATGGAGGACCTACCTGATCTTGAGGCGCCGTTCTGGGTGTACCCTGTCCCCGACGCCGCCGTTGCAACGGACGCACCTACTTCTACGACCGACGCGCCGGCCACTGCAACCGACGAACCCGCTGCTATCCCAACTACGACTCCTAATCCGCCAGCCTCTCTCACTGGCGTTGATGCTGCTACTGCTGCTGCTGGGGCTATCAACGACACGGTGGTGAAGCGCCCTCTGTGGGACTTCGTCGTTGGCCGTCCGGTTGCGCCTTCTCGTTCGTTCACGGGCAGGAACTCCACCGGGTTCGTCGCATACGATATCAAGGCGAACGCTGTCGCGTACTTGAAGGACGCTTGGTGCCCCGACGACCCGGATCTTATCCCAGAGGGTGATATCTATCGCAAGCTCCAGCCCAAGGCGGGCGAACCGGCTTGTCCGTATATCCCGACTTTGGTGTGCGCTGGTGAAGTTCGCGACGAGGATGGGGAGTTACAGGAGACGATCAGCCAGGATGCGCTATCCGACGCCGAGAGGGCAAGGCTACGCATCCGGAAACACAGACATACGCGCACTGTGGTCAGGGAGGTCGGGGTGCCAATGACGGCGTTTGTCACCGTCCCTGATCTTTTGGAACTCCTGAGCAACACAGTCGATGGTTCGTTCTGAACCAACCTATCATCACCGCTCAGACGCTGATCAAGTCCCTTTCCCAGCTCTCGAATATGCGTACAAGCGCAAGATTCTCCATCGTGACGTTAGCGCCGGCAATATCATGATCCAGCGCTCTGTCAACACCGCAACAGTTCAAGCTCTTCTTGTTGACTGGGATCTCGCTTTGGACATGGACAGGGTCCCCAGTGGAGACGATCGGTCCTATATTACGGTATGTCGCCGATATCCTAGCTCGCTGGATCACTGATTGAGTGTGTGCAGGGAACATGGCAATTTATGTCTGTACCGCTTCTCAAGCGCTTCCAAGGTCACACCCACTGCATCGAGGACGATCTCGAGTCCATTTTCTGGTTGCTCTGCTACTGCCTTGCTCGCTACACCGACCTTCATCAAGTCGACGACGAGGCAGTCATGGCGTTCGTCCACTATTACTTCGATGAGAGCCTCGAGCGCCAGTACAAGGACGCCGGTCACCGCCTGGGCGGTACTTCCAAGTCCGATCTCCTGCACGACTTGGCGGGCAGCGGGTCCCAGGCTCTTTTGCTATCCGACCAGACGCACGAAGCCTTACGCATCCTCCTCAAGATGCTGGCGAAGAGGTTCGAGGGTCTTCACCCTATTCAGGTGCAGAAGGGCATCGTCGCTGCGCGTCAAAAGTCCTTGCTTAGTACCAAGAAGGCGGTCAATGCACTCAGGGAGGCCCAGGATGAGTTGGCGAACCTCGAGAGGAAGCTCACCGACACAGAGAAGGTTACGTTCAGCTCGGTGAAGGCCGCTCTCACCAAGGGGCGAGATGACGTCCAAGTGCCGGACGAAGAAGGCTCGGCTGGATCAAATCGTACCCATGATCGCTACAAGAAGGGGGTGAGTGTGAAGGCTCAGCGGGAGCAGAAGGAGGCAGAGAAGCGCGCTGAGGAGGAGAAGAAGGTTGTGCGCGCCGGTCTAGGTCCTATTGCAGCGTCCGGAAGTGCCGGTGGTAGCCGTAAACGTCTCGCAGGCTCGGAGACTCTCGCTGGCGGAGAACTGGTCAAGTCGCAGAAGAGTGATCGCTCGTCGAGTGCGCACCAGAACGCTCGTCCCTCTCAACATTCCGCTCGTATGCCCGTTCACCCGGAGGAGCCTTAGATGATCTGCACGGCTGCTTCCTATGTCATGGTTTTTGTGTTTTATGTGCGGTCACCGCGTTGTACTTGTATTACGATTGCTTCTATTCAAACATGACTCTATGAGTATCATGGTTCAAGCTCACCGTCCCTCCTATCATTCAGGTCGCTTGCCCGCCCATGTAGAGGAGTGACTGATCGGCATGCATGCTTCCTATACCATACGAGCCATACGTACCGCATGCGTTTCTACCATAACATCAGTTCTTTATTGGCCCCTTATAATTCCGCGAGTGTGGCGTGGCGTGTGAGGGCGTGTGGCCCGCGCGCCGCGCGCGTGTATATATGATTTGCCTTCGACTTATGCAGTCTGGAACCGAGTCCAGCAGCCGCTTATACCAAGTTGGCCGTGGAACTTATGGGTAGTACGGGTGAAGACAGGGGAGGTTGCGCATTGATGTTCGGGCTTCAGGGTGCAGGCCCCGCGTCTTTCGAGGACCGCGATTGAGCCCGCTGGGTGAGAGATGTTGAGAACGCCGCCCGTGAAGATTGCAACATGATCTGTGGTCTGTCAGTCTCAAGCTGAGCGCTGTAAATCGTACTCAACCTGACGTCTGTTGTTCTTCCCTCCATCTCACCCGCTACTACTGAGAATGGCTGCCGTCTTCAACGGGTATACCCCTCCCACTCCCGCCTGTCTACCAAGTGGCGAAGCTCTGTACGGTCCTGATCCGTACGACTACAACTTCTGCTTCCCAGTAGACTTCACTCAACTCGAGACCGACCGCGTCGCTCTTGCGCCTCTCGTACCACGCATACATGCTCAACTCTACTTCGAAGAAGTCTCGAAGAACACTGAGATCGAGAAGTGGCTTCATATTCGGCACGACACTCTCGAGCAGTTCTTACAGAGTCTGGAAGTATGGCGGCGCGATCCCAACCAGCTCGTGCTGGCTATCATCGACAAGGGCCGTTCTGGTCCTGCACCTTCCGTTCCCGGGTGCAGCTTTGCGGGGATCATCGGTCTCATCAACACGTCCGCTGGAAACCTTTCGACGGAGATGGGCCCAGTCATAGTCCTGCCACATGCCCAACGCACATACGTGACTTTGAACGCGGTAGGGCTTCTCCTGCGTTACTGCCTAGAGGTTCCATCCAAAGGCGGATTAGGGTTGCGCCGCGTTCAATGGTCGTCCCATCCTGCGAACGTGCGCTCGGTGCAGGTGGCGGTTCGTATGGGCTTTAAGCGCGAGGGCATGTTGCGGTGGACGTTGGCTTTGCCGGATGAGAAGAAGGTCGGGAATGGAAGGGCGCTTCGTGAGGGGGATCCCAGATCGTCGCGGCCTAGACGGGATACTGAGGTGCTTGGATTTTGTTTCGAGGAGTGGGAGGCGGGTGGACACGAGCTCGTACAGGCTCGAATGGAGCGGCGATGAGGTACGAGGTTCATACCTAAGTACGAGGATCTAGAGTGACGTTCGAGGACGGTAGAGGAGCGGGCATACTTATCGGGGGTATCTGAGGCCTGCTTGCCCCATCGTAGCCAGTTCCTACATTTGCATTAGGAGCTGGCGTAGAGCAAGAGCATATTCGGAAGCATGCGTGGAATGTATATTGAGCGCAGCATGAGATTCTGCGCCACACACGGAGCTGGAAGTGGGCCTGATCGACGTGTAGGCGCTTACGCACGGAGAGAGTATAGCGCACCGAGAATGGTAATTGTAATTGCTGAGAGTTCCATACGTACCCGTTCTCGGCCTGTGGGATTTAGGGTTAACCTGATCTGGACCCTCGGATAGATCATTGGCAATGGCACGTCGATCGAGATAGAAGCAGCGGTTATGCGGTATAGGGCGCTTTGGTACGGAAAGGAAGACTAGGAGAATAGCATTAGCAAGCCAAGAGGACATATACGCTATACCAGAACAAGGAAGAGGATTCAGTTGGACGAGAGGAGGCTCGGACAAGTTTCAGAACACAAGCGCGCGCACGCGCAGTTGTTTGAGCTTGTGGGTCCATATAAAGCGACATCTCCTTACAGGCCTCTACCCCCGGTATCCTTAGTAGCGGCACGTCGCCCGACGTCAAGTTACAAGTACGACCTCGACTCGCCAGTGAACGTCGGAAGACAAGAAGGCAACGGCCAACGAAGCGCGGGAACAAGTCTCCATCACGCGGGCGGCGCCTGGGTCGCGTCGTCTCTTTCGTCTCCCATCATCGTCGCGCCTGGACGCGACTACGGACGTGCGATGCCGAGCCGGCGGCAGAACTCGAGCAATAACGTGTCGGTGAACGGAGGAGGAGGAGGGAGTGCGAGTGCGACGTTGACGAGTCACCGGTCGAAAGAGTCTACGTCGTATAGTAATGCGCCGCCGAGCACGGCGCACGGACACGGGGCGAATGGGAGCGGGGCGAGCAATCACCAGAACCAGAACATTCAGGCGCTGGTTCAGAGGTTATGGGCAAAGGTGTGTGTTTAGTGGATAATATAGGATGAATGCTGATAGTATTGGTAGCTGCCTGTGAACGGCGGGAGCGAGTTGACGGAGGTGGAGGGGGACGCGGTAGTGCAGAGCGCGGTGGAGTGTCTGGTGGAGATGTCAGCGTCGTCGCTGGACGTGACAGCGTTGGCGTTGACGGATGTGCTTGACAAGATGAAGCACCCGAACGTGCACGAGCCGCGGTCGACGGAGTTTCTGCAGTCGCAGCTGCTGATGCTCAAGGTGTTGGCCGTCTGCATGGCGGCGCGGTACCACGTGCAGCCTAGCAGCAAGCCCAAGGACGAGATGTGGTCGCTGCCCGAACAGCAGCAGCCGGTCCACGCACAGATGCCCGCAGACCCTCCGCCGCTGGACGACAACTGCGCGCGGTACATGCTCGTCGTCATGGTCGCCTTTCTCCGCCAGACTGCACCCCCAGAAGGTCGTCTGATGTCCTCGGCCAATCTTTCGTTCGAAGCCACGTTCCACGATTTCGAGAGCATCGAGGTCGAGGACGCGCCTGTTCCGCCGACGGACACCTTTGAGGACGACAACACCGGCGCGCCCAGCATCAACCCCGTCCAACCGCCCGCGCTCGCTCAACTCAACACCCGCTTCGAACGCACTCACAAGAGTCTTGCACGCTCCCATTTCTCTCTCAACGCCCTCATCCTCAAGTTCGCAGGCCGCATCGTCTACCACTTGTCTGCCTCAAACTGGCCGGTCGTGCTCGAGAAGATCCAGAAAAAGATCCGCGCTCTCGCAATGTCCACAGACGAGAGCCTTGAAATTGTCGATCTTTACTTGATGAAGCACGCCGCCCTCGACCGTGCGAGGCTCATGCAGATCCTCCACGAAATGTCCAGCTTGCTCGTCAATATGGCTTCCGAATCTAGAATCGCTCTCGCTGTCCCGCTTCGCACGGCCATCTGGAATTGGATAGACTTGCACCCCGACGAGTACGATGCCATTATACGTCCGCATAGGCGGAGTACGGGTCTCGAAGGCGCACCCGAACGCGTCTTTGATCTGTTATGGGACGCTGCCCAGCCTGGCGAGTCTTTGGCCGCTTCACGGGCGATATGGCCCACTCTCGCCGTTCTAGCCGCCATCTCGCCCGAACGCGCTCGAGGCGGAGGAGGCGATTATTTGCTGGATCCATCTCCTACGTCCCGCTCCGGCCGAACGTCCACGTCCAAGTTCCTCCATGCCCTCCGACACGCCGCTCATGCGCCCGGCACAAAGACTCAAGACGTCGCCATCGTCTGTCTACTCGACTTGTGCAGAGCAGCCGCGCGCGCCAGTCCCTCCCCTACATCCGAAGGCGAAGAACAGCTCCCTCTACGTCAACTCGCCGCAGACATCTGTCACGACGTCCGTGCCGTCTTACTCACTTACGAACCCGGCACGAACGTTTTGAACGGCAGCGGCCGTCCGTTTTGGGACGCGAGCGGCGAGATCGACGTGGCGATGTTCGCGGACGCTTTAGTGGCTACGCATCGTTTCGCACCGCGTTCCGAAGCGAGGATGTTGTTCGAGACGTGTTTGGAAGCGCAGAGGGCCGACGCGGTCAAACTCGTCGCTGTGAAAGCTCTCGTCACGCTTGCGGTAGAAGCTCGGACAGGAAGAGCCAAAGGCCAACCAGGTCTAGACGAATGCGTCAAGCTCGCGGCCCCCCGTCTTCGCGCGATATTCAAATACGGAGGTGTGAGACGTACCGAAGTCGATTCGACCGGTGCATTACGACGCGCAGCCCCTCGACCCCGCGCAAAGAAATTCACAGCCGAAGTCGTAGGCGAACGCGAGTTATTGATTATTGCGGTTTTACACGCTTGGAGATCGCACGTCGGGTTTATACTTTGTGGATTGGACGAGGATGAGGTACATGAATGGGTACCGGCTTGTATGGCCGTATGGGAACAACAGGCCGATACATCCGTTCAACATTCTATAGCTATGGCGTTTAACACCGTCAGCGTGAACGTGCACGCTCTCAGACCTTCCGATCCTTTATATCCCGCAGGAGCGTATTGGAAGGTTTATGCGAGTCCGCGCGCACTGTGGACCGTTGCGAACGCGTTGTTGAATACGAGGAGCGATGCGGATAGACAGAGGCTTTGGGCGGAGGTCGGGCATGCTTATGCGTTGGCTTATGTGGAGAAGGGAAGACCGAACGATCATATCCTTCAACAGCTTCAGGCGGATCCTCAGCGCGTGCCTGCGTTTGCGCTATTGGAGATCGCCGCGGCTGTGACCTTGACGAGCGCCGACGCGCATGTGAGCAGGTTGGCGGCGCATACGTTGAGGTTGATCGCGATTGCGGAGAGGCAGCCGGGGGCACCGGTTAATACGAGTATCAGCGAGATGGATAGGGGGAGGAGGTATCCGGTTTACGAACAGATCGGTGCGTCTCACTCTCATCCCTCTCCAATTTTAATGTTTGCTCACCATGTTGCTGCTTCAATGTGAGTATAGGCGACCCGAGGCATCTGTGGACTGGACGGTTGGCGTGGCAGAAACATATTCGGAAACATTTCGCGACGCTCGCTTTGCCGCAGCCGTATTGCATCGCGGGATGGAACGAGTGTTACTTCCGGTACGATTCTCTCCCAAACATTTCATAACAATCTCGATACTAACAATGATATGTTACAGCTGGTGCGCCCTAACAGAGCTCGTCATCCGCGCCCCCGCCGAAGGTCTCGAACCCGGCGACGCCCTAGCCGGCGAACTCCCCGGCCTAAACGGCTACACCAACGGTCTTCCCCCTCCTACCACCAACGGCTCCACAACTCAACACTCATCCAAACCGGATGTCCACGCCGAAGAACAACGACAGAACTGGCAGCATTTGACTTTGTTTTTGGCGGCGACGGGGGGCGCTTGTGTGGATACGGATGGTGGACATGATCCGGGGAGTTTGACTGGGCTTGTGCCGAGTGTGTTGTTGCCGGATATGATGAGGGCGTTGAGGGATCCGAGGGAGTTGGTGGGTGCTTTCGTGAGGTATCTTATCGATCTGTTGCTCGTGGAGAGTGAAGTGGCGAGGGCGACGGCTTTGAATGCGTTGGGGGCGGAGTTGCATTTCAGGTTGCATCCGAGGTTGTTGAGGGCTTTGGACGATGTCGTGCATGGGGTCGTTAATGACGCGAGCTCGTCGAGTACGGGGAGGTTGGAGTGGACGGAGCAACATGCGTTGTTTTTGAATCAGATCCTTGGGGTGTTGGATCTGTTCTCGAAGAGGATGGAGTTTAGCCCTGCACCTGGATCGTCATCCGGCGAGCTCCTCAGCGTCGACCTTACGCCTACGCTCTTCTCACTCGCGGGATTCATCAACCGCTTCCCACTCACCGGCGATGTCTTACGCATGCGCGCAAGGTTATGTCTCCTCGCCGATAGCCTCTGCACGCTCCCCGGTCCAATGCGCGGCGCAGGAGGCGAAGGCGCCCTCCGTCAACGCATGCTCGACGTCCTCCTCGAATGGATCCGCGCACCCGAAGGCGAGAAGATGGAGGACGAGCAGAGGGCCTTGAATTTGGCTGCGTTGAGGGCTAGCGTGCATTTCTTGGATAGGTTGACGCTGAGAGGGGCGGGGGATGTTGGGCAGGGTGGTGGCATTGGAGGGGGGGGGGGTGGAGGGGGGGGTGGGGAGGGGAGAGGGGCGGAAGAGGCTGGACATGTTGCGGGGAGGTTGTTTGTTAGGTATAGTAGTGCGATCTTAAGGAGTTTGGATTTCGTTAAGCAGGTGCGTTTTCTTTTTTTATCTCTCAAGAGAGGGAAGGCTGATATTGTGTGGCGTATATAGCCGCTGGACGATAACGCGTCCGAGTCTTCGGTCTTTTCGGCTACGAAACGTACGAACGGGTACCACCACGCACTCTCCGGTCCCGGTCCCTCTTCCAACTCCCTCCGTGACCGTGAACGCGGACAAGAACGCGACAAAGACGCCGACGCGCTCGAAGTGCGTGAGCTGGTCGTCCGTGCGTTGGCCAGGCTCGTCGGCGCCAACACCGAAGCGGGCGTGAAGCATGCGCTCGCGCACGCTTACGATTCGGATCCTGGACGACGGTTGATATTCACGAAGGTGTTTTCGAGGGTTATGGGACAGGGAGCCAAGTTGGACGCGCCGGAGCCGTTGAGGGCGGTGGAGAGGAAGGGAGGGTTGGCGGATATGATCAAGGGGCCTGATGTACGTTTTTTTCTGCTTGTGGTGGGTTGTGGTGTGGTGGGTGGCTGACGATGGGTGTTGTTAGATCACGATTGCGTTGGCGATCTGCGAGACATGTCCGAGTAGCGAGGTGGACATCATCATCCCTGTGCTGCTTAATATCTTCGATACGAGGCAGGGCCTAATGGCGCTTATGAAGTCGCTCATCGATCGCGAGATGGCTAATACCGGTACGTTTATTTCTCGTGAAGTGTCTTGTACGTTGAGGCTGACGGCGTTCACAGATAACGAAGCTGAGCTGTTCCGCGGAAACTCGACGTGTACGCGTATGCTCTCGGCCTTTGCGAAGATCCACGGGTACACGTACCTTCGCTCTCTCATCGTCCCGCTCGTCAAGACGATGGAAAGTCTCCCTTCAGGTCAAAGCTACCTCCTCGACCCCGCCCTCGTGCCCGCAGATCAACGCGAGCAGAACCAACGGAACGTCGAAGTCGTCGCCACTTCCTTCCTGAACATCATCACGGCCTCCGTCCCCGCCATCCCGTCCATGTTCCGCGAAGTATGCGCGCACATCGGGAAAGCGATCATGAGGTACTGGCCCGAAGCCAAGTTCGCGGCTCTGGGCGCTTTTATCTTCCTCAGGTTCATATCTCCCGCCGTGGTTTCGCCTGCGGTCGTGGATGTGGAACTGCCGAAGGAGAATGCGGAGACGATTAGGAAGGGACTGATGATCGTGGCCAAGATCATACAGAATTTGGCGAACAATATTTTCTTTGGGAAGGAGGCGCATATGGCTTCGTTGAATGATTTCTTGCATGCGAATATCATCCATGTTACGAAGTATCTCAGCGAGCTTTCGGTATGTGCTTTCAATGATTCATTGTCTGGACAAGGAGATACTCATGGGACTGTGCAGAAGTACACGCCTGCGCCCGGCGAGGAGGAGGAAGAATGGACGGGCGCGCCGCATGATGATACGGACACTATCGTGTTGCACCGGTTCTTCGACAAGCATGCTGATAAAGTCGGCAAGGAACTGCTCTCCGTACACAAGGCGCCAGCCGAGGGCGGCGAGAGCGCCGCGCTCGCCGGTAAACGCGCGTGGGATAGTATATGTACCGCGCTCGTCGACCTTGGACAACCTATCGACGTCCCACGCCACTCACCATTCGCGAGCGGGCAGCACGCCGACTTCCGCGACTTGATGGCCCGCTACTCGCGTCGGAACACTGCCAGCGTGCGTGATTTGTTCGTCGAGACGTACACGCCCAAAGGCGACGCGGCCGTATTCGTGCTCTTCCTGTGCAAGTTCGACATCGAGACATTGGATATCGACCTGTTACTCTATCACATCTTCAGCAAGCTGACCTCGGCCGAGTACGAGAGTCGACAGTTCAGTTGTATCTACGACTGGACGGGGTTCGGACAGGGGAGTCAATTGCCGATGCAGTGGATCAAGTATTGTATCGAGATGGTACCCTCCGACGTGAGAGCGCGGTACGATACTTCTTATCATCTCAACATCAACGCCGCGGCGCATTCGTATCTCAGGAGGGTGCATAATGTGACGGCGGGGACGAACCTGGCCAGGACCATTCGCGCGTGCTCGAGTATCGAGGAGTTGCTGAAGATGGTACCCGCGACGTGCGCCGCGCCGCTCGTATACGCACGTTCACTCGAGCAGGAACCGGCCGAACATTTCAGCGGGATACTCATGCGACAACATCATGCCGTACGCGTACCGGTCGCGCTGGAGGTCGGGACGAGTCATCTGCGCGTGTTGGCGGATAAGGCGTTACCTGTGGGCCCGGCGTTGGCTTGTAAACCCGTGGAGATCATACCGTTTGCGGAGATTAGCGATGTTTATAATGTTAGCTCGGCGCAGCACGATCCGGGAGAGTTTATCATTCGGAAGACGAGGCAGGCTGCGACGTTGTATTTCTCGACGCCGGCGAGGGACCAGATCGTTAAGGTCTGTTTTTGTTCTCCTTGTTCTTGTCTGACGGAGATCGGTTGTTAATTGACTTTTGAACAGAGCATCCGTGCGGCGAAGGGACGTATGCGGAGTACGAGTCTGCCTGGCACCGAGCGATTCTCCCGCCTGAGCAACGTCAGCGCTGCTTTACTGCACATCTCGTTGCTCAACCTCGGCGCGGACAGTAGCGAGCTGCGCGGTGCTTCGTACGAGCTCCTGGCGTCCGTCATCTCGTCGTTCGATCTCGACACGAACCCGATGCTTTCCACAAGCGGTATGTCTCAAAAGTCACTATCTATTGCGAGTCTGCGCTGAATAGGAATTATCTAGGTCTCTTCCCACTGGGCGGCTCTACGGCTACGGCGATCACGCCTATGCTCAGCGAGAAGATTGCGGGCGGCGTGCCTCATCTTACGCTCGACTTTGTGTCCGAGGTGTGCAGCACGGTGGACAAGTCCGAGCCGGCGACGCGGATGCATTGTATGGCCTACATGGCGCCTTGGTTGAGGAACCTCTCGCTCTTCGTGGACCCGACCAACGCGTGCTACGATGCGTCTGGCGCAAAGCTGCGCGATTGCGTTCGTCTGCTCATCGACCTTACCCTTGCGGACCCGGCGCAGATCATGATCACGCAGAAGACGGTGTGGGCGGAGATCGGCCGACTGGACAGTGTGGTGGTGAACATCATCCTTGACGAACTTATGCGCGCCGCTATCGACGGAGGTGTGGCGAGTCAGCGATGCGAGACAATTTGTTTGGTCATGATCCCGCTTACCTCTATCAACGTCCGCGGGCAGATCCTGTCGAAGATTCGTAAAGCGCTGGGCAAGACGAGCGTCAAGCCTACGCGCGATCTGGCGGACAATACGCACTGGAACGAGATCGCGTCGCTCACGCGTCTGGCGCTCATCGCGCACCAGCATGGGAAGCAGACCGTCTTGCCGCAGTTCTACCTTCCCGAGCTGCTACACCTCGTCACGCTCATCGCGGGCACCGGCGAGACGCTCGTACGCACGACGGTGTGGCAGCTTGTGCTCGACACGCTTCAGGCGTTGTGGCAGGTTCGCTCGGCGGACGCCATTGCTGGGCCTGAGATTCAGATCTTGCATGATGAAGCCAGCACGGACGATACGCTTCGGTACTTTGGGCTGATGCGCGCGAGGTATACGGGCGATCTTATTCCGTATATTCCGGCGAATGAGAAGGAGGCGCTGGATAATCAGGAGGGTTTGGTGTCGTACCTCATGCGCGTTATGGAGACGTCTGCTCAGACTAAGGGTATGTGCATTGTATCTTTCTTCGTGATATGGTGTTTACTCCATGCGTAGGCCTACTCAACGTCTGGCGCGCACGCTGGATGAGTCTCGTCACCGCCACCGCGTTCCAGGTCTCCCCCGCCGTGCAGGCCCGCGCTTTCATCGTGCTCGGCGCGCTCGCGACTTCAGACGTCGATGACGACTTCTTTTACCAGATGCTCGTCGCGCTCAAGACGGCGCTCTCGCAGTTCAACGACGCGGATACGCTCGCGGTCGTCAGTATGCTTCGCTGCATCCGGAACGTCGTACCCGCCCTGCTGGCGAACTCGCGTTACCTTCCGCAGGTCTTTTGGCTCGCTGTTGCGCTTCTGCAGAGCTCCCACATCTCGCTCTACGCCGAGGCCGCGAACCTGCTCCAAGTTTCGGTCGAGCAGATATACGCGCAGGGTCTCCTAGGCGAACAGAGCATGTCTGCGGCTCTGCTTGAGCAACGCGCGCCGATCGAGGATATCGCTGGCCAGCTCGACAATCTTCTTGGACTTAACTTCGACACAAACTTTTCGTTCTCGCTCGCCGCCATCGTCTTCAAGGGCATGCGCTTGACCCAGCTGCGCCCTATCGCCGTCAACGTCCTACGCTCGCTCCTCCGTATCGGCTCTCTGACGCATGCCAATCACGAAACCATCACGAATGGCGGGCCTGGGAAGGCACTATCGCCTGAAGTGCTGGGCTACTTCCTTGCTTTGTTGCCCGCGGGTCTGCTCGCGAGTGACTTCCAAGGCTTGATTGAAGATGCAGGGCTCGAGGAAGCGTGGCCGCAGGTTGAGAGTCTGCGTGGGGGTGATAGCAAACGCGCGCCTCGCGTTCAACTCGAGCTGCTCGGGCTCTCGAACAGCAACGACGCGCTGCTTACGATCTCGTTCATCCGCACTATGATCATCAGTGGGACCGAATCCGACCAAGAGAGCGAGTTCCTCTGGTGTCTCCTCGCCGACGTCGCCGACGCCTACCGGGACGTGCTGGCGCTCACGTATGACGGGCTACAGGACCGTATCAAGGACATTTACGCCAACTCGAATAGTCCGGCTGTGATGGCAGCTGCGTCGAAGATCTACCGCATCTCGCCACCCCAGCAGAGTACCAAGTCCTTGTATGGCATGAGCCAGTCGAGCCTCGGGACCGTCGATGAAGTGAGCAGCGTCGCTGGCGTTGGACGGAATCATCTCCACGCACTCGAGGAACTGCATATGAATGGACTCGCTGCACCCGTCAACTTTATACCCGCATCCAAGCCGCACGCTGCTACCAAGGTCATCAACTGGATCTCTGAGCTCGTTTTGAGGATCATAGAGTAAAAGGCCGTCCAGTCCCTCCTACCCACCATTTGCTATACTTATTCGCTTGTGCTCATATCTTCGTTCTTTTGCGCTCGTGACTGTCCCTCTACATCTCGCCCTGTACCATCTCACCCTACACTCTGTTTCGTATCTTCACTCACAACTGCCTCTCCATCTCAACTTCGTCTTATTCTTATGTCCTTGCGAATGCCACTGTGCTCAAGCGTCCGAATTTCATTGTGTATCTATCTCTTGTTTGTTTGGTTGCTTCCTATAATCTGTTCCTGTAACATGGTTCCTTTCTACTCTACTACTACTGCCAGTACGCGGCGCGCATGGTCGAATATCACATCCTCTTTCTCTCGTTTGAGTATCGGCAGATGACCAGCATGCTCCCAGCAACATGGGAACGGGCGCTGCAGAGAAGCAGTATTGTTTGATTGTGCTGATAGAACAGTACAGTCCTGATTCATGGTGTGCACGTTGTGTGCACGTCCTACATACCGTACGGTTCCGACGCGTTGATAGAAGATTGGGTAGCGCCCGGGCACTTGATATATAGCTCACGAGTACGCCTATTAGTGGCCAACATTCACCCACCCACTTCAAGGCCAGGCACGATGGTAGCGCCTGTCTCCGTCCCATTCTGGCCGTACCAGGCATTCTTCGTCTACATCGAGCCACTCGGCGCGCTGCTCGGCGCCGTCCTCGCCGGGTTTCGCCCCGACGACTACCTACATGATCTACTCGAGCCCTTCGTAATGGCCGATACAACAAAGACTTCCACGTCTGCGTACGCAGCGACGGCGATGCTTGCCAACCTCTGGCTCTTTTTCGCGGTGAACGAGTACCTAGTTCTTTCGGGGACGAGGGAGCTCAAGATGTGGCGTCGGATGATCACCGGCCTGCTCGTCGCGGACTGCGGTCACTTCGTTGCGCTAGGAGTGTACGCGGGATCGGAATTTTTTTGGCAGTTCTGGCGCTGGAACGCGCTGACGTATGGACACATCGCCTTCGCTGAGGTTGCCGCGGTTATGCGTGTCTGTTTCATACTTGGTGTCGGTATCGATTCCAAGAGGAACGGGCGACAGAACTTGAAGGCGGCGTGAATGCACACGAGAAAGTATGTGTCAAATGGCTGTCTCTATTTCACTCGTGCCACACTTTGCTGACGCACACGGTCGTTTAGATTGTCTAAAAGTCGGGTTGGTCGGGGCGGAGCAGAGAGACGTTAACGAAAGCTCGATTCTCCGTGTTTGTCTATGTATTCATATGTTTTCCGTGATGGGCGTTTGATGATCTCAGATCAATACCACCTAAATGTCATCTGTCCGGAACGGCCATGATCTTCCGACGTGCTTCGCCCATGCGTCCTGGTTCTTGAAGCTTGAAGCTCGAATACCATGTCAGCCAACGCCAATGAGAGACGACAAAGTCCTCATTGCCACTATACGCTCCGCTACGGCGCAAACAACCAATGACGGCGCAAGAGTGCGGCGATTCAAATATTCACTGCTTGAACGCCAATTATCATGGGTTGCACGTACCCACCGATCTTCGGTAGCGCTTTATGGCGGTCAGAACGTTCGGAAAATCGGGCATTAGTTACACACGTCTTGCATTTTCCCCGCGACACTTGTGCGATTTACTTCCCATACTTTCGCGACTTAATTACCACACATCCTCGGACGCGTCAGCGTCCAGCGACGTTACCTCGCTCCCTCCCGTCCCACTATCCGTCCCGTCACTGTGCACGCGTAGAGCTCGAGCTCTGCTCTCGATTGATGCCCAATATGTCGTAGCAAGGGCGAGGACGAGGGGAGGGCGGAGGCGGCGGGAAGACGCTGACGCGGCGGTTCCGAGCCGCGTGTTCGGCAAACGCGCCCACGTGTGATGCCGCGTGTCCCGCACTTCGCGTCCAGCCCATCCGCCCCCCTCCCAATCGAAGAAGCGCATCCCTCGTAAAGCTCACAACAGGAGACCAAACGCGAGAGAACAACCAAAGAAACGCAAAAACTTACACTTGAGACCAAGAAACGACGAAAACCACCAAAGAATGACTACTAGGACCAAAAAACACGCATAAAATAAAACCAAAGGCACGTATAGAAGACACCAACAAAAGCTCACAGACACTACTAAGACCGAAAAAGCAAAAAAAACTTCAAAGGGAAGGAAGAAGAAGGAGCGCGACGCAAAGTGCGAGACACACGGCATCACACGTGGGCGCGTTTGCCGAACACGCGGCTCGGAACCGCCGCGTCAGCGTCTTCCCGCCGCCTCCGCCCTCCCCTCGTCCTCGCCCTTGCTACGACATATTGGGCATCAATCGAGAGCAGAGCTCGAGCTCTACGCGTACACAGTGACGGGACGGATAGCGGGACGGGAGGGAGCGGGCCAACGTCGACAGACGCTGACGCGCCCGAGGATGTGTGGTAATTAAGTCGCGAAAGTATGGGAAGTAACTCGCACAAGTGTCGCGGGGAAAATGCAAGACGTGTGTAACTAATGCCCGATTTTCCGAACGTTCTGACCGCCATAGCGCTTAGCTGCACAGCACGCCCGAGACAATCTGTCTATACACGGGATACTTGACTGCTGGGAGATCAAGTTCCTTTGCGCCGCCGCC
Organism: Peniophora sp. CONT; assembly: GCA_001632445.1. NCBI lineage: Eukaryota > Fungi > Basidiomycota > Agaricomycetes > Russulales > Peniophoraceae > Peniophora > Peniophora sp. CONT. The sequence goes on from KV424472.1 coordinate 28,194, forward strand.
AACTATGGCAGCGGCCGAGAACAGCCCATCACCGCTGCCTTGGACATGACGCACCCGCTTGAGTCCGTACTGGTCCGCTACTTTTCCGCCCAATCTCTAGCTCACTAACAGTGCGAATACCATGGCCCAATCTTATCAATCATACCGAGCTCTGTCACTACCATTCATGCACTGACATACGGTGTAGTACTCTGGCTCTCTTCCGGCTTTCTTCCGGCGTCACTTTCCTTCCTATACGCCTACCACTCGTGCAGTCTATTGTAAGACTTACCAGCCGGTCAAACGACCCAGGCGTGTCCAGACAAAGCGGCGGCTCCGATCATAGCGCACGTACTGCGTATATTGTAACACGTTGCAGCTGTGCTACCGCGTATCCGCCAGCTTTCACTCCACATCGAGCAGCGTTGCGGGCATGGAGCGCCCGCTGAAGCGCGCCAGGAAACTTGTTCGACCTGTCAAAGCTGTTACAGTGACCAACTTGGTCGCAAGATACGACATCCTAGGCGGCATGCGGAGTTGTTCTAACTTTGCGCCTTAGTCAACGCGACGAGCTATGATTAGGGTAGGTTATGCGGAAAGCACAGCACCCGCTTGTGGCCCATGATCTCTGTGGCGAATATGAGCGACCGTTATACGCAGTCATATACTTACAGTGAAAGGCCTGACATAGCTCTGACAAACGGCGTTACCGGTGACTGTGCCACCCAACGTCGCGCGCCACGACTGAAACGCAATGCAACATTCTCGACGCAACTTCAACATGCTATGATGTGTAAATATCTCTCACAGGACGTCAATGGCACTATGTTTGCACAGCAGCATACTGATTTCAACAAGCCACACGAGTCATATCTTTCACGCCCAACCGAACTGGTCTCCGCGTCTGCCTTTTGAGTATATCTGTTTCGGCGGCGGATGCGGCGGGCGCGGCGATTTCGGAGAGACTTTGTTGGCTGGCCATCCTCCTTAGTGGGATAAGATGGCCAGTAACGAGCACTGCCTGAGACAAGCTCGCGAGGCCGATTCACCGGCGCTGTCGCGTTCCCGCACTCGGGCATCGATCTCAGCGGCATGTTCAAATTCCAAGCAATGACGGCGCATATAAACTGCTTTACGTGGAACTTAAACATATAGTGCACTCACCCCCTCCCTACTACCAGCGAACCCGCGTACCCCCGCATCGCGCCCGCCTACCGACTATTCGGACCCCACCGCGCCCTCCCGCGACCCACCTCTCGACCAGCCGCTTGACGAACGGCGACCCTCTCGACCGACCACGACGACAATCAAGACGACAACTACCGATACCACCATGCATGCCATCCTTGATCTTGCAACTGCGCATCCCGCCGCCCTCGCGCTTACCTGCCTCTCGCTTCTTGTGATCCTGCGCGCCGCGTACCTCCTTCTTCTCTCGCCTCTCGCCGACGTTCCTGGACCGTGGTACGCCGCGGTCTCGGACCTTTGGCTTACCACGCACGTCCTCCGCTTGCAACAATGCAAGACCGTGCACGCCCTCTTTGAGCGGTATGGTCCTGTAGTGCGCGTCGGACCGAACCAGGTTGTGTTTCGGGATGGCGTTACCGCCAAGACCGTGTACAACAACTCTCGATTCTCCAAGAGCACGTACTACAAGAGCCTGACCATGTACGCCAGCCCCTCTCTATCCCGCGCTGCTTCATACTCATCAAGAGCACTGTAGGAACGACAACGACCATGCGTAAGTCTTCTGCTCGCTTTCGCCTCATCTTGAACTAATGCTGCGAAGCATGACCTGTCTTGACCATTCCGAGCATGCGATGCGCAAGAAGGGCTACGTTCCGCATTACGCGTCCGCCAACATCGCACTTTTCCAGCCAGAGCTTCACCAGTACACCGTCGACCTCGTCGAGGTATGTCCGGGAATCCTATGGCATTCATTGGCGTCTGTCTGACATGCGTACAGGTACTGGAGCACATCGGCGGCCGTGACACGCCGGACACTTTGAATCTCTTTCGCCAGTATCTCGTTGACGTCGTTTCTTCTGTTTCTTTTGGCTACCATGTCGGCGCACTCGGTAAATGGGCTATGGACAGTGAAGACAAGCTCGTCACCGCCATCGGTGATTTCCCTAAGCGTGAGTCTAGGCTCGCTCTTCATTGCGATCTCCCTATTGAACTCCGGCTGCTATAGGTGGCATCTTGGTACGCGCGGTCATAGTACGGCCTGCACTACGCTCCGGCTGACTGGCTTTTCTAGCGAAGCGCTCTCCCTTCTTGGTTATGGGACCTCTTGTGCCGCATTCCTCACCAGCGCTGGCAGCTCTTCTGCCATGCCGACTCGACTATGTCTGAGTTCGTCAGCGCGCGCGTGTATGAAGCCCGCAACCAGATGACTTCCGGCGGTAGCCCGGGGTTCAAGGCGCTTGTCCACCGCCTTCTCGAGCACAAGGTCGCCGCCAGCGGTGCACCCATGCCCGACAAGGACATCATCGCTGAACACATGGGCCACCTGTACGTGCCGCTCTCACATCGATACCTCCTTCCTTCGCTCATACAGCGCCGTACAGCGTCGCTGGCGTCGACACCTCATCTACGACGCTCTCGTACATCTGCTGGGAGCTGAGTCGCCGCGCTGACATCGCGCACAAGCTGCACGCTGAGCTCGACGCCGCCATGCCCGACGGCAAGACCATACCGGATGTCATCGTCTTGCAGAACCTGCCATATCTCAATGCGGTGATCAAGGAAGGTTAGCACGTTCATCTTTTTTTCGTTACGTCGCGGAAGCTTATCACAGTTACTTTAGGTCTCCGCCTCTACGGCGCGGCACCCAGCCTGCTCCCTCGCGTCGTTCCGAACTCCACGTCTCGCTCGAGCGCCTTCTCCGAGTCCTTCGACCTCATGGGCTATGCGATCCCGCCTGGCACGGTCGTTGCAACGCAGGGTTGGTCCACGAACCGCGATGCGAGCGTATTCCCGATGCCTGATGCGTTTGCACCGGAGCGCTGGCTCGCCGCTACGCCAGACATGGAGCGCGCGCTGATGCCCTTCGGCGCCGGCACGCGTGCATGCGGCGGGCAGAACCTTGCGCAGGCTGTCCTTCGCATCTGCGTCGCCTCGCTTTCTCGGAACTTCGACATTGTCGCACCTGCGCACACCGACGAGCAGAGCATGGACATCCGTGATAGCTTTGTACGTTACCTCTTTCACGATCCGCGTAATATTCGTGCTGACGCACATTCGTCGCAGGTGATCTTCCCTGCCGCTATGAAGTGCGACCTGACTTTCTACCCGCGCCACCGCTGAGCGCTGCGCTTGTGCTCCTCCCCCGCTTGAACTTGGGAAACCGCCGACAACCTTGCCTCCACCATCCGTGCTGCCCTTTTGCTGATACCCCGAAGTACCTTACATCCACCTTAATTGCTCTTTTATCCGCTTGCAACGTATTCGCCTTACTTTACTTTCCACTCCTGCAGTGAGATATCACTCAGAGTCTAGTAACCATAGCCATCACCTCGTATTCATACTCACCCAAGTCACTCCTTACTCGAACCCTTTGTCATTTTGCGCCCTCAGCGCCCTGCCTGCCTACCTAAGTATTGTTGAATGATAATGCAAAATAGTTGTTTGAACTGCCTACTGAATCCGTGAAACGACTGACCGGTTGGGTGTTGACCGAATCACAACACTGGGGCACACGCGAAAAGAGGAGTAAAGCCGATGTATTGCAGATAGAGAACGAGAGGGGTATGACGATAATGAAGGTGATACATATGATTACAAGATGGCCAACCAGAAACCATTGCGTATCAAGTCGCTGTTTTTGTCACCCAACGCTTATGGGCATTTAGAAGGTCGAGCCGATCGGGCCAGTCCTGATGTCGGAGTAGACGACTGTGCAAAGCGTTAGTGTCGAGTTTCAACCATTACTTTCAGGACACATACCCTTGGCGCTGCCGCTCTGCGACTCGACGTCAGCGGGGACACCACTGCTGGTCGAGCAGTTACCGCGCGCGATACCGGGCTGGGTAGCGGGCTCGGTGGTCGGGTAGTCGCTGTCGAGCCAGAGCATGTTGACCGCGTAGTCGTCCCAGAGCGAGAGCACGAGGACCATGCCCTTCTCGAATGCGTCACCCATGGTCTTGAGTCCGCCCTTCGCCTCGAACTGTGGAAGAACGTTCAGTATCTGTATGATAACTGGGGATTGGCAACACGAACCTGGTTCTCATCGCCGAAGGCCGTCTTCTGGTCGTTGCAGAAGTCGTCGGTGATCGAGTTGCCGGACACGCCAGAGATGGTCGAGTTGGAGTTGGCGATCTGCTTGCCGTTCTGGACATAGATACGACGGATCTCAGTGAGGTCGCCGCTGGCCGTGTTGTCGCTGGTGATGAACTGGGTGACGACCGTGATGGGCTTGGTGGTGTCGACGGTGAGACCGGGGCCGAGGAAGGACTTGTCGCCCATGCGGAATGAGTTGAAGTCGCATCCGTCCTTGTCGCACAGCGAGTCGTAGCGGTTGTCGCTGCCGTTACCGCAGTCATCGCCAGTGCAAGCAGTGGCTTCTGCCACGGAGCAGACGTGAGGAGTGTAAGCCTCGCCCTATCGTTAGATGGTCAGCATTGTCTCGAGATTAGTTCCTGTGCGTCCGCGTACCATGGAGTTACCCTCCCAGATGTCCTATCGGTAGATGGTCAGCACAGTTTTGAGACTGGTTCCTATGCGGATAAGCGTACCATTTCCGTGCAGCATGTGCCAGAGGTACCAGTGCCGGTGTTTGCGTTGTTCGACGAGGGAGTCCATCCCTCGACGTTTGCCTTAAGATGGTTAGTCGATATATGAACTGATAAGCAGTAGGCATATACGAACCTTGCCACTGATAAACTTGATGTCCTGCGGGCACTGAGAGTCACAGTAGCCAGTTCCGTACTTAGCGCCAGCCTTGTTCGTGGGGAAGCGAGCTGCACCACCATCTGCGTCCATCTGGGAGAAGTAGACCGCGCCGTTCAGACCACACGGGAGCTGCGACATGTCGACCTGAAGAGAACATTGAGTTACTGAGGAACATGATGGAATGTGGAGGAGTGCGCACGGTGAAGGTAAACTCCTGGTTCTTGAGGTTGAACGTCTGGTACTTGGAGTCGGACGAGTCCATGAGGTAGACGCGCGAGCCGACGTTCGAGCCAGTCTTGAACTGGAGCGAGAGCGAGTTGCCGGACGCAGTGATCCCGTAGGTGCCCGAGTAGTCGGCGCCGTCGAGAGCGCAGTTGCTCGCGCACGTCGCGTCGTCCGGGCAGAGCGAAGCGTCCCAAGTGTTACCTGTGATCTAGTTCAGCCCCTGATAGCCCATCAAACTCCATCGGAACTTACCGGTGTAGCAGTTCGTCGCGCCCGAGGTCGAGTGAACCCAGCGCCAGTTGGCGTCGAGAACTACCGACTGCTGAGAGGCCGTGCAAGAACCGGAAGCAGTGCAGGTCGAGACCGAGAGCTTGGGGTGAGTCTCGGCGGTGAGCGTGCCGGCCTGCTGGGCGTAAGCCACAGCGGCGAGGGTGAGCGAGATGAGGGCCGTAGTCGGAAACATTGCCGTTGGACGAGGAGTACGAGTGTCGGAGGACCGATGCTGAGACTCGTCGAGAAGGCCCATCCTTTATACTGCTGGTTACTACCGGCGGCTGACGCGCTCAGTTGGATACAAGCATGGCCAAGCGAACCAGCATCTCCCAGAGCAAACTGGTGACTGCCATCGGCGAAATACTCACGCAGAGAGGAAGCAGTGACGAGGATCATGGTAGCCGAAGAACAACCGTGCTCTCGTCCACTGCAAGTAGATCGTACGTATCATCATGCTAAAGTTCCCGTCCAGATTAGAACAAGGTCATGGCCCGCCGACACGAACTTCTAGCAGCGCCATGAGGTCAGGCTACGCGAAGGCTGGGTCACCTGCACCTCAGCCGTTGCATAGCGGTCGCCAGTCGCGGATCAAAGAGTATTGACGGCTTTCTTGCTTGCAAGAAAGAGGGTTCCTCCGATTCTGCGAGCTCAGCTACGGCGGCAAGCGTTCAGAGCCTCATCGTCGACCACCTCGGTCGGATTGTTTGCACGGCAGTCGGTCGGGTAAAAGCTGAGCGATCGGCAAGCTTGTATGCGGTGACTTATTGAGTAAAACCAAGACAACCCGGCGCGGGTAGCAGTGAGAGAGATCAGGTCGATACTTGATGAGCAACGTCTCGACATTGCCCGGACGGACCGGTAGGCAACAAGGAGAAGGCACATTATTGCAACTGAATCGGATACTGTCCCAGAGTACGTGGACATCAAGTCGAGAGGCGTCCAGAGGGCACCATGGAACGCAACCTTGACGACGTCGACATGCTCGCACCTCGTATCCGAGCACATCCGGTGGCACTTGAGAAGATCTCCATATCCGGTAGTCTTGCTGGGTGGTGTCCGTGTACGGCCCGGCAGTCACAGGGTAGTCAAAGGCTTCCTTGCACTCGCACGCACACTCCGGGCGCAGTCGTATACAGAGACCGTTGTTGGTCGTCCGAGGGTGTGTGTCGAGCTCTCACTGCCGCGATTCTACCGAGTTGAGGAGAGACTACAAGCATGGCAGTCACCCGGAGTGGTACGGCCTATAGTGACCCCACCGTCATGCGTGCACGCATGGGAAGTCATTCATTGACTCGGATGTGCTTCGGATGTTTGTAGGCCAACCAGGTCACTACGAAGGCTTCGCGATGCGCAAAAATATCAGACATAAGGGATCTATAGCAGTGTCGCGCAAAGTTCGGTAGAAAGGGATGGGATGTCGCCGCTCCAATAGACGTGCACGAAATGGAGGTGGTGGTTGGAACGAACAAAGCGGAGAGCGCTCGAGCAACTTGCATTTGCGGTGGCGAGACTAGCAGAACCCACGCCTTCTCTTCGAAGGTCTATATAGCTTACAGTGAATGCGGTGATGCAAAGCGCAGATAGCACGGCGACAGATGTACGAATACTACTAGAGGTATGACGCGAGCGACGATACAAGGGAGATAGAGAGGTGGTCCCGATCCTCGAAAGAATACCGCCGCGTTACAAGACGCAGTAGTGAGTACACGCAGCTTCTGGGGGCCAACTGTAGGTTTGACGCAAAACCCCGGCAAGGGAGTCAACTGGGGCCAGCTTCAGGCGACGTATCGTCGGCATTCTACGTTTGTAAACCCTCCATGGTTACTCTCCCTCTCCCTCTCCGTGGCTCTTGCCTGCAAGGTTCATACCAATGAGCGCAGATAAAACGGCAACCAGAAATACTACAACTACTATAGCTATGATGCGAGAGAGCAATACAAAGGAGATAAAGAGGATGTACGGAGAAAGAATACGGAAGAAACATCCACAGAAGCTATGATGTAGTACCACCTTCTGGCGGGTCAACAGGCGGAACCGGCGTATCCTCCCGCTCGGGATCCTCCACGGATTTTCCTGCGCTCTTCTGAACTTCGGAAATACCCTCTACCTCCTCGGCCTCCTCGACGCTCGTAATGCTAGATCCAGGACTGCTGGATCCATGGTCTGAGCCGGATGATCTGCTCGACCCCGAGCTCTCGCTGGCTGCATGTGGCGCATGAGAGTAGCCAGATAGTGATACACTGCGGACGATGCGCGCTGGTGTCGATGCGCGCGAAACAAGCCGTGAAGGCCCGCTGATAAGTTGGGTAGGTGCGGAGGCGGGTTCGGCAGCAGGCGTCGCTGCGCGCTCTGGCTCCGGGGTAGCTAATGGAGGAAGCACCCGCTCGTAGTACAGCATAAACGCGCCCGTACCCTCCGCCAACACACTCTCAATCCCGACCCGGCTCACGGCATCATCGCTAATCCTCAACCACCCCCGCCCGGTCCCGGGACCCACATCCTTCTTGGCCTGCCCATCCTTATCAAGTTCATCCGTAAACACAAGTCGACCGGCCGTTTCTGATATCGGGCGAGCAAGTCGAGGTGGTGATGAAGTGGGAAGACGACGGAAACAGACGTAGTGTCCGAATTGGTGGGTTCCGTAGTGGACGACTACGGCTGCGAGACGGTATAGAACGCGTTCTGCTAGTGAAGATGAGGAAGAGGGTGTGGATGCTGCCATAGGTTGGCCGGATATTGGGGATACGGGGTGGGTGGAGAGGGCACCGCTTGTGGCGAAGGGTGTTAAGTCGAGGATTTCGTTATAGTGCACACGGGCGGAGTTCTTCTGAGCGTATGCGCCGTACGACATTGAGCGGTTGAGGTGGAGGACGAGTACAGGCGGTGGCTATGAAGACCCCAAATCAGCGTATGAACATGGTATTGAGCAAAACCAAACTCACTCTTGCAACCATGGCCTGTTTCGTACTCGCCCGACTGAACACGCGAGTCAACTTCAGATCCTTGATATCCTCTTCCTCCCGCTTCTCCGCTAATGCGGATTCGACGCGATTTGCGGACCGCTTCAGCTCACGAATGTGCTTCTTGCGACTGTTTGTCGGCTTCGGGTCTTCGGAGAGACGCTCGATCTCTTCTCGCAAGCGATCAAGTGTGGCGACTAGTGAACAATGTCGGCACATGCAGTCAGTCAGAACTTCGAGTTTGGTGTATTCGGCAAGGCAATCCTCCAGTCTGCACGCCTGCCGAACGAGTCAGTTAGAACGATGTCGCATATATTCAAAGATGGGGACGAACTCACGGCCATACGAGGTAACGGTAGCTGCCAGCTATCGAAGGAGAAGTGCATAACAGCCTCAGTGTATCCACACTCAACACAACACCTCCGATTAGCAGTCAACCCATCGAACACGCTCGCCCGACTCAGATCATGCGAAGGCGCAAGATTCGCCGAACCAGGCAACGCATTCACACCCGCGAACCCTCGGTCGGACCTCTGCTCTGCCTCCATCCCCGTTGCCTCTTTCTTCAGCTGTTCCGTCACGAGTTGGAAGAGCTCTTGTGCGTCTTGGTGCTCGCGAGAGGAGAATAAGGGCGAGCGTTTGCCGGGCTCGGTATAGGATAGGGCTTCGATGATGGCCATGGGGCGGATTGCGCGGGCGTATGGTTGGGGCTCATTCAGTACTATGATCGACAAATGTCAGCTGATCACCCTCTAAGTCATTCATATAGTTTTGCCACGCGTACTCTGTAACAATTCCCTCAATGCGTCTGTGACTGGGCTAGGGTAATCCAACTCCTCCGCACGCGCATGTACAGCGTCCAAGTAAGGTCTCAAGTAAGACAATGAAGCCAGCGCTTGCATAGTCGAGTTCATAAAGCAGTACGTCCCCGAAACGTTCACAAGCCCAGTATAATGCGCGCTCGCGTCTGCAGCACGCTCCTCCGTCTCCTCCACAACACGCGCATTGGCCTCTTTGCGCTCCAGCATCTCTGCGCGCGTCCGCGGTTTCCTCTTAGATTCCGCGGTAGACGTATCACTCGAGGTCCCCCAGTTCCAAGGCATAGCAGAGGAAAGTGTGGCGAGCATTATAGTGGTACGGGTGAATGCAGAAAGTACGTAGTTGCGAGCTAGTAGGACGGCGAAGGGGAGTGCGAAGAGACCGATGAGCGGGGCCAGTTGTTGGATAATCGGGTTGGCAGAGGCGGTACGGATGAAGTCTAGGAGTGGCGGTGGCAGAGGGTAAGACATTTCCTAGTCAGTCTAAACTACCATGGTCGTCGAGTGTAAGCACAAGAACACACATGCGCAAGAGGTGGAGCATGTGGATGCTGTGGATATGTTTATGTGCACTTAACATGTATACATGGCTACCTGGCGCAATGGTAGCGCGTTTGACTTCGATCGTCTTACACTATCCTATCAAAAGGCTGCAGGTTCGAGTCCTGCGGTGGTCACTTTTTTTGCGCTTCTCTCGTTCTGACGCTTCTTCTGCACTTCCGTTTGCCTTCCGCTTGAAAAATGATTAATTGCTGATACGCGTGTACGCCGGAACCGCCGCAAAAGCTTTCAGCGTTTCCCGGAACATTGACTGTGCTTGACTCAAGGGTGGTGAGCGACTTTTATATCGCACGAACTTGACACCTGAGAGTAGATATCTATCGGCATCGACCTCGTTTGTCTTTGTACTTACCCTTCCATCATGTCTGAAAAGCAGCTAGGTACAGATCGCGCTGTTGATCTTCTCGTCCCGTGAGCTCACGTATCCTCGTGCTCGCAGTCTTCGTCACGGGCAATGCCAACAAGCTCGCGGAAGTGAAAGCCATACTAGCTGCAGGAGGCGCACCTCTGGCACTCGAATCGCGGGCACTTGACTGTATGCTATATTCATTACGTCTGTTCATACATAAATGCTTGAGCTCTGATGATGCGTTCGATTGCAGTGCCAGAGATCCAAGGTTCGACGCAAGACGTTGCGCGCGAAAAATGCAAGCGCGCGGCTGAGATTGTGAGCCTCATGCTACGATCAGCCGAATCGGGTTCACTGTTGACGTTGTGTGGCTCGTTTATAGGTCGGTGGACCATGCATCACTGAAGACACCGCGCTATGCTTCGCCGCACTTAATGGTCTTCCGGGCCCATACATCAAGTTCTTCCTCAAAGATCTCGGGCACGAAGGTAAACGTTTACTCAGTCGCTTTCCTTATAGTATTCACGCTTAACGGTATATATTCTAGGCTTGAACAAGCTCCTCATAGGCTTCGATACAACTGCCGCATGGGCCCTTTGCACATTCGCCTACTGCGCAGGCCCTGACGCCGAGCCCATCCTCTTCGAAGGTCGTACGGACGGCCACATCGTGCCCGCCCGCGGTCCTCCGAAGTTCGGCTGGGATCCTGTGTTCGAGCCTGTCGAAGGTGAAGGAAAGACGTGCGTATTAATCTGTTGTGTGTGCTGTGTTTCTGAAAGTGGGCTGATGACTGCGGGTGATAGGTACGCGGAGATGGACCCAAAGGCGAAGAACTTGATTTCGCATCGGTATCGCGCGTTGGAGAAGCTCAGGGAGTTCTTGAAGGAGAAGGCGGTTGAGGGGGAGGTGGCTACGGCGTAAACGACATAGAGTAGGGATCATGACGGTCATCGATAGAAGTACGCGTTTAGTGACTTGAGCCTATGTGCGGCGTGGGAAAGCTATATACGCGCGCGTCTCGGACGTCAGAGCAGCTGCAGCGCGCTTGCAGCCGGCGTACATCACGGCCACTTGCTACGGACATACAGCTGGCTCTGAGTCCTTTCTACCTACTCGAGATATACAGCATCGCTTGAATCACTGTCATGTCATCTTCCGCTCCAGCTGGCAGCGTGCCTGGCTCCCCGGCTACCGAGCAGCGCGAACTCGAGGACGCGCTTGCCGAACATGAGGCCGCAGTAGCGACTGTAACTGCTGCAGAAGGACTTGACGCCGATGATGGCTCTGAGTCTGACGCTGCTGACGAGGAGTCAACGAAGGGTGCTGTCGGTGTGATTGACTTTGCACATCAGGATGGAAATGGAAAGGCGGTCAGCGATGGGAGTGTCAGTGGCGGAGAGGGTAGCAGGCAAGAGGTCGAGAAGGGTGAAGAGGAGCAGCGTGAGGGAGTGGAAGAGAGCGAGGAGACGGATGGGGCCAGCTCGGGAGAGGAAGGAGAGGAGGACGAAGACACGGAAGACGAGGAGGACGAGGAGGACGAGGAGCCTGCTCTGAAATACGAACGTCTGGGTGGCGCATTTCCCGAACTCTTCACGCGCGACTCAGCTTCTTGTCTCGCAATCTCGAATAAACTATTGGTAACTCGCTGTACCTATACGCGCTTATGTTACCTAATGGATGTACTTGCAAGGCTTTCGGCACCCATAACGGATTCGTGCATGTGCTCGACCTCTCTGGCAAACGCATCAGGTCATTCAAGCCGCATACTGCAACCATCACAGACATGCATTTCGACGCTTCTGCAGACTTTATTGGGACAGCATCTATTGATGGTACATAACACTGTTCTTACAGCATTCGACCCTCAAACTGAGTTATAACCAGGTCTGATCTTCATTCAATCGATCTCCACGACGGAAGCCTACTCCTTCAACTTGAAACGACCCATGCGTACAATAGCCCTCGAACCCACATTCGCAAAGAGCGGCACTCGAGCTTTCATCTGTGGTGGTATGGCCGGTACCCTCGTCATGCACGAGAAAGGCTGGCTAGGCCACAAAGAGACAACACTCCATCAAGGCGAAGGACCCATCTGGCAAGCCCGATGGCGAGGCAATTTAATAGCGTGGGCCAACGATCTAGGCGTCAAAATCTACGACACGCAGAGTCAGACGAGGATCACGTACGTGGATAGACCGACCGATGCGCCCAGGGCGGATCTGTTCAAGGCGACGTTGCATTGGCAGGACGATAGTACGCTTCTCATTGCGTGGGCGGATATGATTAAGGTTGCGAGGGTTAGAGCACGGCCGAGGACTGCCACGCCCTCTGGAAATTTACCGCCGTTGGTCGTCGAGATTACAGCCGTCTTTCAGCTTGACTGTATGATTGCGGGTATTGTACCACATCCGCTTCCTCATTCGTTTGCGGCGGCGCAAGGGCATGCCCATGGACATCGTCGGGAACGCAGTAGTGCGAATACCAAGACGGCGCCGACGAGCTTTTTGGTGTTGGCGTATACACCCCCGGACGACTCGTTCTTGGATGAGGCCGTGGCCGATAGGTCGCAGCAGGCTAGACGGCTGGCTGAGAGGCCCGAACTGCGTGTTGTCAGTCGTGGAGGCGAAGAGCTTGCTGCGGACGCGCTCACTGTATCTGGGTTCGAGCGCTGGGCATGTGGAGACTACTCGCTGGCAGAGATCGACCCGGACGATGTCGGAGATACCAGAGCGTACCTCGTTCTCAGCCCTCGAGATGCAATCGTGGTCAGACCTCGAGATAGGAAAGATCATATTGCGTGGTTGGTGGAAAAGCAGAGGTATGAGGAGGCATTGAGTGAGGTCGAGGTGCTCGAGCAGGAGGAGGGTGTTGGAAGTGTGGACGCCAGTGCGATCGGGCAGCGGTATATCGAGCATCTGGTTGGTGAGGGGGAGTTTGCGAAGGCGGCGAAGTTGTGTCCGAAGGTGTGCGGACATGATACGAAGAGATGGGAGGATTGGATATTCGTGTTTGCGCAAAAACACCATCTGCAGGTTAGTCACAGGCCTTGTAGAGCTTTGATCTCTCGCTGACTTGGTATAGGATGTGATCCCCTATGTGCCGACTGAGTCACCACGCTTAGATCACCTCGTCTACGAGATGATCCTAGCCCACTTCCTAGCGAACGACCGCACGCAGCTACAACGTACGATCCGCGAATGGCCCACCGACATCTACGACGTCTCAGCCGTCATCTACGCCATCCAATCTGAGCTCGAGCGTGCTCCCTCAACCTCAACCCCCGTTTCCTCACGCCCAGTATCTCCCTCACAGTCGTCACAGACGATCCTCATGGAATGCCTCGCAGAACTATACACCGCAAACCGTCAACCGGGCAAAGCCCTACCCTTCTTCCTCCGTCTTCGCCGCGCGAATGTCTTCGATCTTATAAGGGAACACAACCTCTTCACCGACGTACAAGATCAAGCATTGCTGCTCGTAGAGTTCGACGCGGAATTGCGCGAGAAGCGAGCAAGTGCAGGGGAAGTTGTGAAGGGAAGGGGACAGGCGATCGAGTTGCTTGTGGATCATACGTACTCGATCCCGATTCCGAGGGTTATAAAGCAGCTGGAGAGCAGGCCTTATTTCTTGTTCTTGTACCTGGATGCGTTGAGCGAGAAGGATCCGCAGTTGACTGCTGATTTCGCGGATACGCAGGTCCGTCTTTATATCCTCGCACTTGGTTGAGTTTCGTGTTCACTGATGCTAATATATGATAGGTCAAGCTATATGCGGAGTACGCGCCTGATAAACTCATCGACTTCTTGCGAGTCAGCAGTCAGTATAATCTCGAGCAGGCGTACAAGATCTGCACGGATCGCGATCTTGTGCCGGAGATGGTGTTCTTGCTCGGCAGGATGGGGAATAATAAGCAAGCGTTGTATCTCATCATCGACAGACTTGGGGATGTCACTCGTGTAAGTAACAGCTTGAGCACTATGGGGCACGAGAGGCTAATTACTTTTGAGTAGGCAATCGACTTCGCGAAGGAGCAGAGCGATGACGATCTATGGGAGGACTTGCTCAAGTACTCCGAGACACGTCCACGTATGGCTCTCTCTCTTCACTGCAACCCTTACTTCGAACTGACCATCCCTCCGCAGCGTTCATCCGCGGCCTTCTCGAAAACGTAGGAGCAGAAATCGACCCAGTCCGCCTAATCCGCCGCATCAAAAACGGTCTCGTAATCCCCGGTCTCCAACCAGCCCTAATCAAGATCCTATCCGACTTCAACCTCCAGATCTCCCTCCTCGAAGGCGCACGTGCAGTCCTAGGCTCAGACTCTACAGCTCTGGCACAGAGACTTCATGCGGCGCAGGCTGCTGGGTTCTTTTTGTCGGCTAGGACACCGTGTCCGATTTGTGAGTTGCCGATTCAGGATGGGAGGGGCAGTGCGGGGTTGTTGTTTTTGTGTAGGCATGTCGTGCATGCGAGATGTGCGGCGGGGGAGGCGGAGGTGCCGGCGCCGCCTAGTTCGAGACCTGGGGCTCCGTCTGGTGCGAGGGCGATCAGCGCAAAGATTGCATAGTGAGTGATATTTCATTCGGGTACCTGTAGATATGGTGCTGACAGAATTTGCAGTACCGCGACGTTGCGCTCGCGCCTTCCGAGGGGGTGTCCTGTTTGCCGGAATAAGGAGGAGGGTATGCGGACTTGACTGTGATGTGAGAGACAATCGCTACTAGGTGGATACTCTCTTTTACAAGTACTAGCTTCATGATACCCGGATTCTATATGACCCACGTTTTCCATGTTGAGATGGACTGGTCGAGTTCCGGACACCAATGCGCGAGCAACGTCTAAGATATACTAAGGTGAATATCTGCATGAGAGTGTGCCCGTACCTGTAGTCGGTTACCTATGAGTAGCTTAGGAAACGTACAAGGACGGCGGAACACTGCGAGAGCGAGTAGACCCGAACGAAGACCCTTCGCCTGCTGGTCTCTGGGTGTGGGAATGTACTGCTATAATTAACGCGGAAACATCCCCGGTCAATCACGTCGCGTTGCTTTCGTTCAAAACGACGGCCATGACCTACGAATGCTTCGTTTACAGTTCTCGTTTACCCTACAGACTACCACCCTCGTGAAGTAGCTGGATCGACGACGATAATGCCGCGTCGGTACAGAGCCGTCCATAAGTATCTCGGGGCCCGTGCTTCGAGTTAGGCGCCAGATCACAAGTGGCAATGTGCCGTGGAGAGCGTGTTCATCTTCCTGTAACGTGTGCAGTATGACTGCAAGAAACTGCTTGTGCTATCTTTGCTGCTTTCGACGCAAGCTCGGCCCGTGCTGTGCGTAGGTTCTCAGTGAACCGTAGCTCCGACGAGTGTTGGAGACAAATTCCGCTAACATAATCTAGCGCTCAATTTTGCTGAACGGAGACTTTCTCTATCCGGTACAGGCTTATGACTGAACGTGCTCGTGCTGACACTGTCCCGAGGTCCAGCATCCCTGTTATTCTCTAGCTGACTTACCTTGCTGGTTAGACTCTCACGACGTATATGCCTCGAGGACGACTTTATAATGTCGGCGAGCAATCCCGCCGTGCAATCGCCATAGATAAAATACGCCCTGTTGAGCAGTTTATCTTCGCTGTTGAGATTACGGCCTCTTCAGTCAACGAGGCGATTAGAAGCGCCGATTCCCATCGGCTTCTCACACCGAAGCCTTTGGTTGAACACAGGAGCCTTCTCTGGAGTCTACTCTCCGTGGCTACTTCTCAGCGATACCGAGACTCCGATCTACGCACGCTATCATTCTACATAAGACGCATGCAATGCTCTTCTCGACCTCTCTCGACGATGGCTTTCGTACTGCAATCTGCTCTCGCCGTGTGCGTAGCGCTCTCGCTCGCGATAGCATTGCCCCTTCTCCGACGCCTTCATCGCCAATGGTCCCTTCGGAAGATACCTGGACCGCCCAGTACCTCGCTTTTGTCCGGTGAGCCCAATAACCATCGTGCTGTCCGTTGGATTTGCAGATGCTTATGACTGTTCAAGGCAACTTCCCGCAGATGTTCCGCCCAGATGCCACGCCCTACCAGGATCATCTTACCGCAACCTACGGTTCACTCTACAGATTGAATGGCTTTCTTGGGGTGTGTCCTCGTCTTTACATCGCCTGACCGAAGTATGATTCGTACTGTTTACAGGAACAAGTGCTTGTCACATCCGATATCGACGCTCTACATCACATTGTGGTCAAGCATGTGGACGTCTTCGACACTGCTGACTGGTTTCTTGAGTGAGTCTGAACAACATTCTTGGCGCAGACGAATGCTCATCATTCTGCAATAGAGTGACGAGGCTCATGTGGGGGCGAAACCTGTTGTCCTCCCCAATCGAAGGTCAGTGAGGGTGTTACTATCGCATGCATATGCATAATTGACCACCTCTGCATTGCAGGAGGCATGCACCGGAAGCATCGCAAGCTCATGAACCCTGCCTTCTCGATTGGCCACATGAAGCGCCTGTTCCCGCTTTTCATCGGTATATCGAAGCAGGTAAGTTGCCCTGGTCGCTTTGAACTTCCAAAACCAAAGCCACGGCTGTAGGTGCGCAAGATCATGGTCGATGACGTCCAACGCGCTGGCCGCGCCGATACGGACGTCCTTAAGTACATGAGCGGGCTTGCTCTTGAACTCATCGCGCAGGGTGGCTTTGGGCATAAAGTTGGAGTCCTGGATGGCCCCGTCCAGTCCGAGACGCTTGACAGCGTCCTCAAGCGCGTCTCGTACGTCTGCCTTAAGATTTCACAGCTCTTGCTGCTAAGCCGATATGTTCACAGTCCGGCTACCGGTCAGCTGTTCAAGTATCAGCCTTTCCTTCCGTCCCTGACAGGGACGTTCCCGCCATGGCTGCTACGTCGCGTGGGCGAGCTGCTGCCATTCAAGGCGTTGCACGAGCTGTTCTACATCTCAGACACTCTTCAGAAGTTCGCGACGTCGGTCTGGGTCGAGAAGAAGCATGCCCACGCCGAAGGGAAGGTATCTAGTAGCGCGGTTCTGGGACAGGGACGAGACATCCTCAGTTTGCTTCGTACGTACTGGCATATCCTGCCGTGTCTCTCCATCTACTTATCGAATCGCAGTGGAAGAGAATGACAAGACCACGCTGGAGGATAAGCTCCCCGAAAGTGAAGTCATGGCACAGGTCAACCTGTTCCTCTTTGCCGGCACTGACACGTCGAGCAACGCCCTATCGCGTATCCTGCACATGCTTGCACTCCATCCCGAGGCCCAGAGTAGGCTCAGGGAGGAGCTGGTCAATGCTGGTGCACCGGATGGAGATGCTGACTATGATACGCTCGACCGCCTGCCCTATCTTGAAGCGGTCTGTCGCGAGACGCTGCGACTCTTCCCGCCCGTTCGCTTCCTCCGGCGCCGGTAAGTGACATAACACTCGTAGACGTCGACAGTCATCAGTGATACTGACTTGGCCTTCAACAGCGCCAGGCAGGATCACCTTCTTCCTCTACAAGAGCCTGTTACGGACGTAACAGGCAAGCTCGCCACGGAGGTCTTTGTGCCCAAAGGAACCTCGATTCTCTGCAATATCGCGGCAGTCAACGTTGCGCCCTTCATCTGGGGCGAGGACGCGCAGGAATGGAAGCCCGAACGCTGGCTCGGCGACTCGCCGCATACGGGGGCGCGGGTTCCCAGTGTCTACGGCAACATGTTGACCTTCGCTGGTGGTGCACGTTCTTGCATGTACGTTTGCATGTTTCTGTCTGAGGTGTACTATGTGTCCGTGCTGACGAGTTTCAACAGTGGGTTCAAGTTCTCGCTTCTAGAGATGAGTGAGTACTTTGATGCTTCATGATACTCACTTTCAGGCCGGGTCTAACGATATACTGTTGCAGAGGCTGTCCTCGCACAGTTCATTCCTACGTTCAAGTTTGAACCATCGGAGAACGCTGAAATTGTCTGGCGCTTCGGAGGCATCACCTCGCCCGGAGTGAAGACATCCAAGGACTTCCAGCCGCAGCTCCCTCTCCGTGTGTCTTGCACCTAATCGCGACGTGGGCGCTAGCCTGTGGCAGGCGTGCGGAATTGGAATCGTTGAGACCATACTATGATCGCTGTACTTAATGTCTTCTCGGAAACGGGGGTTCCAGTACCCTGATAGTATGATGCACCAGCAATTCAGAGACCTCGTATGCAAATAGTTTGATCACAATGTATCGTATTGCCGCCCGTGCGCTATAGTAGGTTGCCGAGTCGATGGGGTTCTTACAGTCAATTATCGGAGGAACGCGCTCGGCAACTCCCGGTGTGGTTCAAGTTCGTGGCGCGTGGCACCGTCGCACTCTTGCGCTGACCCTCCATCTGCGAAAAGAGGTTCCAGGCTTAGCTCTCTATCGCTGATTCTCATACAGCTGAGCGGCTACCGGCTAATTACATCTCTGATTCCGTTATCTTTCCATTGTACTCTGCTTCTAGCAAGCGACTCGCCCGCCTCGTTGCTTGCTCGTGTCTCATCAACCACATTATTCTCCCATCGGGTTTGCGTAATCTGTGCCTGTGGTTGGATTTGTGTGGTTGATCTATACATATATAACCCAAATATGTGAGCTTTTCTTTCTCTCATCATCATTTGCAAACGCCCATCTCATTCTCGTCAACCATGTCTCAGTCGACCCCCGCGGACGGTTAGTCTTTACATTACTCCGTGTAAGTCTAGTACCTGACAGCTCATTTACAGGTCCGACCTCAGAAACTACCACCCCGATAATTGAGGCAGGGGAAGGTGCAGGGCCCGAACGTCGTCTCTCCGGTTCTACCCAGTGGCAGTCCAACATGAGCGTCCAGAACGCTGCGGTGCACCAGTCACAATTTGCGAAGGACATGGCGGGGCAGTTCTCCAATAGTAAGCGTCCTGAGGCGTTTATCAACCAGTACTTTCCTCGTAAGGCGGACGGCTCCAAGTCTAAGCCACTGAGGAACGTTTCGTTCCCCAAGGAGACCATCGCCAGCGAAGAGAAATGGGTAGGTTTTGTTTTGTCCCCAGATTGTCATAGGTTTCTGACGTTGTCATCATAGGCCACGTTTGTGAACGAAAACGGACTCTGCCCCAGTCTTACGTTCTTCTGCACAAAAGATGCGAACTCGGGTTCACCTTCCATGAACGGCGAGAAGGCGCGGCCTGACCTAGCGGCGTTCCCCGCGGACATGTCGCCAGCGGAGGTGGACCTTCTTGTCATGTCGAACTTTGAGGAGCTCTTTGGTCGCAGTCCCCTCCTCGTTGAGCGCAAGCTCTCGAATCAGGATGGCTTCCGCGACAAACCCGATAAGTACATCGGTGTCGAGAAGCAGACGGACACGTCCGAGCACGTTCGCGGACAGCTCATTATGTACGCTATGCACCAGCACCATCAGCAACCTCGTGTGGCTAGCTACCAGGTCCTTCTTATCGACGAGAAGGCGCGCCTCCTTCGCTTTGACCGCGCGGGCGTCGTCTGTACCGATCTCTTCACCTGGACGTCTGGTACCATCCTCGCCGACTTCCTCTCACGCTTTGATGAGGCCAATCGCGCAGAGCGAGGATACGACCCGACTGCTACCCCCGCCACATCTGGCGAAATCGACGCTGCGAAAGTCGCTTTCCACAAAGCTGGGTATGGCAAGACGCACGCCATGCGCGGGCCCTTCTACAAATTCGAGGTTCCGGCCGCGTACATCGACCCTGCTGTGCTCAAGCGAGGCCCCTCGGCCCCTTCTCCGCCCTCGTCGTCCGCGGATGATATCAGAATAGATGCGCCGATGCGGTACTTCATAGCCGGTTGTCCCATCTCTTGGTCGTCCTCGTTCACTGGGCGGGCTGGCACGGGTTACATCTGCCACGATATCTTGGAGAAGGGTGTCCATTTCATGAAGGATGCATGGCGCATCGACGAGCCCAGCCTGCTCGCCGAATATCAGGTCTACGCGCTTCTCGGGGAGGAGATCTCTGACTCCGAAGGAGTGAAAACGTCGGTTCCGCATGTGCCTCAACTTATGTGCGGTGGCGACCTCCGTAATGTGGACGGTAAACTGCAGAAGACGCTCACCGAGGTAGTTGATGCGGCGGGCAATTCGAAGGGCGTGCAACAGTACACTCACTTTCGCATGGTGCTGAAGGACATCGGCAATCCCCTCCCGTCGTTTGAGAAGGTCCCGGATCTTCTCACCGTCGTTCGGGACGTCGTAGTTGGTACGTCTTCGGTTTCTTACTGTGCAGTTTGTTCGCCTCTGACCGTAGTGTTATAGCTCACCAATACGCTCTAAAGCGGGGCATCTTGCACCGCGACATTAGCGCAGGCAATATTCTCATTGTCAAGGACAAGCAAGGTCGCTCTCGCGGACTATTGATTGATTGGGATCTCTGCTTCATTGAGTGGTACGCGGACGCGGACGAGAAGCGCTGGATTACGGTACGCTTTTACTCTTTGGTCTCCCAGCCATGGGCACATGCTGATAGTTCTCAGGGCACGTGGCAGTTTCTCTCTATCGCTTTACTGTCCCGCCGCAAAGGTCACCGTCACAGCGAACACGACGACCTCGAATCCGTCTTCTGGGTGCTTTGCTACTGCCTGGCGCGTTACACGAACTTGTACAACGGTTCCCACAAGGCACTTGTCGACGCTTTGAACGCCTGCTTTGACTACTCTCGACTTGCAAGTCGGCAGCGCGAGGACCGGCCGGAGCAGCAGCAGGGCGGAGATGTAAAGGAGAAGCAGCTGAAGCTCATGGCACAGAACGACTCCGATGCTCCCAAAACGTCCGACTTCTTGCCGAAAGAAACACATGCTGCCATCCGACTCCTCCTCGGCGGTCTCGCTGGATCGCTCGACTGGTTGCTTCAAGACCGCGAAGCGCGGTCAGTTCTGCGCCGTTTCGACTCCCCTCCCAAGAAGCATGAGGAGGGTTACAACGTCTATCGCCGGGCTAAGTCTACTGCAAACCAGCTCAAGGATCTGGCGGACGACACATTTCCCTTCACGCACGACAATTTTGTCAAGACCATCGATGCCGCGCTGGCGCTATTCCAGACCGCGAAAGTCAACCCGAAATCGCCTCCTCCGCACGGGTCCCAGATCCTGGGAGACCGTGTTAAGCTGCACCAGGAGGCCAAGAGGGAGAAAGAGGAGAAGGAGAGGTCGCGATCGATGCAGGAGAGGTCGAAGGAAGCAAACGGTGAGGCGAAGAGTGTCAAAGCAGGGAGCAAACGTTTGCGTTCGGAGGACAACGACGTGCCCCATCCCGCAGCAACGAGGCCCAGGTTGGACCGTGCCGCGAAGAAAGGCTCTTCGCGTAAAGGCTCTTCACGTCGCGATCCGTCCGAGCCCACGGTGCACGAGGAGTCCGAGTAGATGTGCAGGGCGTTACATGTTCTGCACGATTACGGCTACGTTTGCTTGTATTGCTGTTACTTTGTATCCGACCCTTGTGTACGCATATGATCATAAGCTATGATATACGAACTCTCGGTGACACGATCATGTATTCTACGGCTTGTAGCGCTCTGAATATATGAATTCTCAAGCCGCGCCGGACGCAGCAGTGCCCAATTCAAGGGTGCGGTCCCATCCAAGCGAGAGAAGATGCATCTCGTTTGTGTTCTCGAGGTGCTCAGCGGGAGTTCACGCGAAGATCCACAAGGTATCAGCACAAGAACTTGCGTCGAGCAGGTTCGAGAGAGAGGGGAACTTGAGGAGAGATCTTGCAGTCAACAAGTTGAGCAGTCGACGCAGCGGGAAAGTGACCAAAAGAATGACGACCTGTATTGGAGCTGTACATGCGACTACTAACCCAAGTATGAATAATGCCCGGTACAAATTACAGACAACCAGTATCCCTACTATGACGGCCGCGCCAGCAACCTTTATTGCGCGTTCACGTCGTACTTGTCATCAGAAGAGCCCGTAGCCGTCAAGCCACCCAGGCCGTACGGATGCTTGATCTCCTGCGCTCGATCGCTGTCGTATACTTGGTGCACAGACACCTCGATAGGCTTTGGTACCGTGGAACGCGGGTTCATCTCAAGATCGCGCGAGTATGATGCCGATGGCTTGTTGACAGATGGCCTATATCAAGCCATGTCAATAACGTCGTCGATGTCGGCAAAGCCTTGAACTCACATGTAGGAATCGCTGAAATTTGTCAAAGAGCGGTACATGCGTGTTGCAGCAATGACCAGCGCAGCAAGCTCAGGTATCGTGAACATCTGTAGAAGCGTCAGTATCGCTGGTAACAGCAAGCTCAAATTTGGGCATAGATACTGACCGCATTCATGGGCTCTATTTCGCGAGAGTTAGCATAATATTCCGTGGCGTGTAAGATGGAACGGCGTGAGACATACCATTCAGATCCAGCCACAGGAAAATCACCGAAGGTATCTCTACAAGCATCACAAGGAAGACCCACATGAAGCCCTGAAGGCGATGGTCAACCTGGATCGACGGCGCACCATTGACAACGAGAGCGCACCTGCATCCACAAGAACCTCCACAAGCCGTGTTTTCTTGCGTCGCTCAACTGCATAAGGCCCAGCAGCATGAGAAGGAGCATGGCCGTATCTACGCATAGCGTAGCAGTGTAGAACATGCGAGCGTTCTGCCTGCCGTCGTACAGGCAACTACCGGTTGCGACGTCCCAGTGTGCATGACTCTGTGCACATGAGCATTTCACTTCGCACATGAAATATGACCACTGCGCGGACCTGCGATGCAAGGTAAATCATGAAAGATAACTGTATGAGGAGTGCCACGACGATGAATGCCAGAACAAATTTAGCACGGCGCCAGATGGCCACGCTGGATATGGCTGTCAATGACCGAGGGATAGTGCAGCGTTGTGGGACTCACACGCGGATAGCGATGAGAACGCTGGCAAGCTCGAAGGCGAGAAAGCCCAAAAGCTATTCGCAAATATACGGTCAGTATTATTCCGAGAGTACTGCATAGGGAACTCACGTAGACGGAGAGTGACCAGCTCTGACAGTTAATCTGGTATCTGTTAGCTCAAGATGACCCCTTGAATCCAGCGAACCGCGGCGTACCTCTTTCGTCACGTTGAAGCCAACCAACGCAGAGATGAGAGCAGACAAACACAGATATCGGCACAGGATGTAACACTACACAAAGTTATATCGAGCATAACGCGGTCAGTAATAAATATAACAGGGCTCACGGTTTTTGTAAGTATTGACCGTCCGGGAATCGGTTTAGTGATCAGATTCCAGTCGTGGTTGAAGCTCGACGCGATCTCCCAGCTTCGAGATTAGACACTTCAGCTGAAGGGAGCACATGCAGCAAAAGCCGCGAACTCACATGTATACTCCGGCTACCACGTGAGTCAGCTTGACCAACGCAACTGAAGGCGCATAGTTAGCACTCAGACGATACGATGATGGCGAAGAGCTTGGCTGTAACGTACGCGCCTGGGTCTGAATTGTCACCGGGTCGGTCCAGTCAACCATGACGGGGGTACTGTCAGCCTAATAATCCGCAGGAACAAGTGAAGGTTATAAAGGTGTTAACACCGTAGGCCAGACGACAAGGGGCGAAGGGCGAGGCAGCCATGCCCTCCACACGCTTTTAAGTAGGCTCTTCACCTGATTTTCTCTTCGTGATCCCAACGTTTTGCTGGATATTTGCCTCGCGACGCAAGGGGTCAGGAGGGCCCCATCGGAGACATGTCATCTCGAGTATTGGATGATTAAAATTTACGCTCTCGAGACAGATGAGTACGACGTCCATCAGTTTTCCAGCTTGGACGTCTGGGCTCCGGGTACTGACCGAGAGCCGCACTGGACAAGGCACGAAGCTCGAGGAGTCCCCTGAAAGCCGACTGTAGAGACTACAATCGCATGTCAATGCACGCGACCGCCGCCTCAAAATGTCATCACGCCCTGGGGGCTGAGGTGAGCGGCAGACTCGGGCTGCGGCTCGAAGCAGCGCTCTGTCAGTGACACTAGGTGACACTGTCATTCAGTGCCTGCCAATCTCAGGATCGGTATTTGAGCGAGTGCTCGCTTTCTCACTCGGCTGGCGCTCCAGGTGCGTGGCAATGCCGACCCATGATTGTACAAACACAACTATTACAATGCTCGTATTGCTCATTGTATGACGTTCGAAACGCCATGAACCCACTTACAACCTGACACTTGCATCTCTACCCTTCCTTGAGATAGCCACATCGATGTACCGATCCGTGGCACGACATGCGAAGACAACCTGCCCAAAGTTGCGTCCTGGTGAACCAGTGGCTCTCATGTCCATTGCGCGCCCGTATTTCCAAAGTTCAACCGCTTACAGCCTTCAGAAGAACATACAAGCAGCAGAGTGCTCATAGCAGCGAATACTGAGTTTACTTTGTCATGAGACTGATCAAAGCCAGGAACGGATACCAGTGGTGGTCGAAGACAAAGAGGAACGTTGTCGCGAAGCTGCTCGCTCCCACGCGCTCTCTACTCTTGACCACGACCAGAAGATGGGCGACAATGTCCTCGCCATGCTGAATAGCGATCCTATGCGGCTCTATCGTGCAAAACGTGATGAGGCTCACCGCTCTGTTGCGTCTAAGTACTCCATCCTCGGCTTCATCTCGTCTGGCACGTACGGTCGTGTTTACAAGGCCGCCTCTCGGACTGGGGACGACGCGAACAAGCTATACGCCATCAAGAAATTCAAACCGGACAAGGAAGGCGACGTTCTGACGTATACTGGGATAAGCCAGAGTGCAATTCGTGAAATTGCGCTTAACCGGGAGATATCGCATGTGAACGTTGTGGCGCTGAAAGAGGTCATCCTGGAGGACAAGTCGATTTATATGGTCTTTGAATACGCTGAGCACGACTTCCTCGTGAGTGCCTTTGTGCATGTAAAGGTGATAGTAACTTAAGGTGCGTGTCCGTTTCTATATACAGCAACTGATCCACCACTACTCGCAAACACTACGCGCGAGCATTCCCGTCGGCGTGCTCAAGAGCACGACATACCAGCTCCTCTCTGGCTTACTATATCTGCACGCATCACATATTCTACATCGCGATCTCAAACCGGCAAATATTCTTATCAACTCCGCTGGAACAGTCAAGATCGGCGACCTGGGTCTTGCGCGTCTCGCGCGTGCACCACTTGCACCATTATACGCAGGCGACAAAGTAGTCGTGACGATCTGGTACCGTGCACCAGAACTGCTTCTTGGCGCACGGCATTATACGCGTGCAGTCGACTGCTGGGCCGTTGGATGTGTGTTGGCCGAACTCGCGGCGTTGCGTCCAATATTCAAGGGCGAGGAGGCACGGCCGGACGCAGCAGCACGCAAGGGTGCAGTGCCGTTCCAGCGCGAACAGATGCTTCGTGTGCTCGAGGTGCTCGGGAGCCCGCGCGAAGACGAATGGCCCGGTCTAAGCCAGATGCCGGAATACGCCGCCCTACGGAAACTTGACACCCATCAACCGGCGCTTGACGCCTGGTGTGCCCAGCGCGGGCTTGCGGGAAGCGCGGCGCGGCTCCTGCACGGTCTGTTCATATGGGATCCCGCGAAGCGCTTGGATTCGCGTGAGGCGTTGAAACATAAGTGGTTCACCGAGGAGCCGAAGCCTCGGGAGAGTGTGTTCACGAGCGTGCCAGCATCGCAGCTTCCGCCTGCAAGAAGGGTTTCGCAGGAGGATGCGCCAGGTTTGGTGAATCCGCCGATGGCACCTGTGGCTGCTCCTGGGACGCAGAGTACGGCGGGCTCTGCCTTTGGAGTGATGAGCGGAGGGCACGCTGTGCACTCGAGGAAGAAGGCGAGGCTGAACTGAGGGATGCAGATAGTAGCTAGTGTGGCGATATGGTCTGGAATGCCCGACTTTCACTTTCCGTTATCTTGTCGGCAATGTACCTATATACATATGTACTTATAGAGCATACTTACGCCTTCGGGCAACACCAACCCGCAACCTGAAGCTCTGAACGACTGCTTAAAGTACCAGTAAAGTACGGACAACCGGCTATTCACGCCGCGTCCGAGCCACGCGAACTACCTTGCCTCCCGCTTCCATGGGTCTCGTGTTCGACACCTATCATTAGGTTCATTGATGTTTGAGCCTATCCGAGTTTTGATTCCGCTGCATTAGGATCCCCGCATGTGCTCCGCTCCTATCTAGATAAGCTAACACCCGCACATCGGACCGAGGCCACAGAAGCCCTGCTGTCCCTGACTCTCCCCGCGAACCAGTCATGCGCCGCATATATATCAGTTCACTCCAGTTCAGCATGCTCTCCTTGTCGCGGCCATGTCGCGCCTTCCCGCTCCTGAGAACCACCCGTTGCCCGACATCGTCGTGCCCGATGACGATTTCAAGGACGTCGACGTGAAGGAGGATGGTAACTCGCCTATCTCTGACATCCCGGTGACCGCGCCTGTGTTGGATAACGAGCCGATAGTGTCAAGGAGGGAGCTTTGGAGTTACTATGCAAGTTACACAAATGCTCCTACTACATGCTCGTGCTCATCTACCGCCAGCTGTACTACAATGGAGACAACGGCGTGGGCCCGAACGGTGCGTGCATTCATGCTCTTGACATTTGGACGCGCGCTAATACTCCTTCAGGCTACTCTATGACTCTTTTTCAGTCCCTGGCTACCTCGGCTGGCTGGGATCCCGTTCGCGGGCCTGGTTCTTCGTGTCTTGACGCCGACTCATCGGGCCAATGCGTGCTGCCTTGGGGAAGTGGGACGAAGTCGGTCTCATCGGTAGTGCTCGTCGCCAACGGCGTCAGCTTTGCGGTGCGTGTACTCGAAATCTTCAGGGTGTAATATGTTCATTGATGTACTTTTCTATTGGAGGTTATGACTGCTATATTTACGACCATCGGGTCGGCGGCGGATTATGGTACATTCGGCCGGTGGCTTCTCTTTGTAGTCACTGTGGTCTGCTGGGGTGCTCAGTTCGCGAGTATGAGCCTTACGAGTACGTAACCATCTATCTTGCTGCCTATACGACGGTCTGATCGCCCGTGTTCTTTCTTTAGAGCCGAGCAGGTGGGGTGCTGCAATGGCGCTGTATATGGTCGGTTTCATTTCCTACGGCGCGACGCTTGTCTTCTACGCTGCGATTTTCCCTCGTCTTGCTCGTAATACGCCTCATGCCCGCTCTTTGCGCGAGAAGTATGAGAAGGGCGAGATAGCCGCTGAAGAGTACGAGCAGGAGGAGAGTCTGGAGAAGAACAGGATCAGCAACATCAGCACTGTTCGTCTTCTTTTCACCAATGATCCGGTCCGCCAAACTGATAGAGATGTGTAGATGCATAGTAACATTGGTTACATCGTGACGCTGGCTCTCAATCTCTCCCTTCTACTTCCCGCGGCGACTAAGAATAACCCCCTTGTGGACAACTACGTGCTCGTACTGTATGTATGATTGCTTTCCGCAGTATGTGCATGAGCTCACTATCTGACAGGACCAATGGATACTGGGTGCTGACCGGCATCTGGTGGTTCATCTTCCAGAACCCTCGCCCTGGCCCGAAGCTCCCTAAGGGCGAGAACTACTTCACCATCGGCTGGAAGCAGATCTGGGTCGCGTTCAAGCAGTACAAGAAGCTCCCGTACACTTTTATCTACCTCTTCGCCTTCTTCCTTCTTGCGGACGGCCTCAACACGACTGGGACGCTCATCTCGATTTGCCAGAACGACAAGTTCCACTTCTCGTTCCTCCAGAACACGTATCTGGGTCTGTCGCAGGCTATCACTTCTACCATAAGGTATGTATAATTGCAGGCTGCCATTTACATGTCCTTATCTCACGTGCACCTTAGTACGCTGGGCTTCTGGTACATTCAGAAGTACTGGAAGATTAGCACGAAGAAGATGGTGAGTGCTCCATTGTGAACCGAGCTTCCACCCTGGCTTATGTATTTAAACAGTTCGTCGTCACAAACGTCGTGACAGTGCTCATTCCGTTGTGGGGAATGATCGGTATCTGGACGAATAAATTCGGCTTCCACAACGTTTGGGAGTTCTGGTAAGTACCCTGACGCTCCTTGGCAGCGCATAGTCAACTCAACGTTTTCATAGGGCTTACAACGTCGTCTTCGGTTTATTCCAAGCGCCATACTACGCGTTTTCTCAGACGATGATGGCAGAGCTCACGCCGCCCGGCTACGACAACATGGTACGCTACCTCCTCCTCAAGCTTCGTTTCAGCATACGCTAACCTGCACATCTAGTTCTTCGGTCTCTTCGGCCTCTCCAACCGCGCTTCTTCCATGATCGGCCCCAACGTCATTCAAGCCATCATCGACCAGACAGGCGACAACTGGAAGGGCTTCCCCTTCCTCTTCGCGCTCTGCTTCTGTGCCAGCTTCGTAATCTGGGTCTTCGTGGATGTGACGGCTGGGCGTCGTGCGGCTGTTAAGTGGGCTGAGGAGCGTCGGGCTGCGATACGTGCAGAAGGGCGTGCAGGAGAGGAGCAGCATGATCTGGAGGTGGACAGGAAGTCTCTATGAGGAGCTATGTCGCACAATGACTGACGATATGTGATGCTGCTCTGTAGACTGGCACTCTGACCCCTCAGTGTGCAATACTTTTCTCTTTACCTATACCATTCTGGGAACGCCATGACGATAACAAGCAACCATCTTGACAGTCGCTCCCCGAGAACCCTCGTGCATTGTGTTTATGGCTTATAGCCTGTAACCGCGCGCGAGGCGGGATGATCGCGCACTGAGTGAAGGGTGTAATTTGCAATCGGAGCGTTCAGTGTTTAATGTTGTTATATATGACATGCTGCAGTCTGTACGAGTGATCGACGACCTTATATGGTATACGTCTGTGGAACTTGAGAGAGAAGTGCGCTGAGCGCTGAGCACCGATGATCAATTGGCGAGGACAGAGCACGCCGCGCGCTCCGCCGACACGCTGTGAGCTTCTACAGAACCCTAACCCTAACGATCGCATGCACGCTCCATCACCTGCTATTTATTCTGTCGGTACTCTATCCCGGGGACACTTGTATTCCCCCTTCGAACCAACATAATCTATCAAGAGTTATTGATTTCGCCCACGGCATTCGGTAGACAGACAGTAAAACAAGAGGAAAAACGCGGAGAGCAGGACAGAGGGTAGTAGGTACAAAGATTGAGGTGCAGTGCAAGCGCTAGCTCGTATCCAGGAGCGATATAGTGGTGACTAGTGAGTTGAAAACAATAGCGAGATGAAGGGGTGCGGTAGAGGGACGAGAGGTCGACTGGGATGTGGGAGGAACGTAAAGGACTCCGAGGATGCGAAGCGTAGGGAGTGTCCGTCGAGTTGTACAAATACAGTAATATCGGTTTGGAGACAATGCATTCGCCAGCGAACCGAATACGCGTTGAACGGAGGACATCTATCACCATGCATCGGCATACACCGGTGTGAGGCCAGCCTCCGAGTCGACGGGCGATTTGTGGTCATTGTTGCTGTACGGGACATAGTACGGCGTGCGGATCTCTTCCGCCTTCTGTAGAGGTTCGTCAGTCAAGTCGAGCCAAGTAAGCGAGAGCAAAGCACCTTTGAGCTTGTCTGAAGCTTCGCAACGTACCCATCGTCTGAAATGATCGAGACGTCTTGTTGGATTCCGACACGCAACGCTGTGGAGTCGTTCTATATGCGCACTAGTCAGCTGAGGTCTGGTGTGAGAAGTGGCAAGTCATACGCGGTTAATCTTGCTTTCATTCCCTGTCCGGTTGACCATGGCGAACGACGGCCCCGTGTTATGGTTATTGTCCGTGCCACGACCGCGGATGAACTTGCGCGTGTTCAGTGTTGCCAAGCAAGAGTTGGCGTAAACTGTAGACGTGTCAGCCCCTTGCGAATATGAAAAGTCTCAAAACATACGCTTGCTGAGGACGAACTATTGCGGGTGTCAGTGGAGGAAGAGAAGCAGAGTGAGCGGAAAACGCACGTAGCATGCCATGAACACGAAGTTCGTCGACATCAAGTTGTACTGCAAAACGACCCGCACGTCAGTAATACGTTCAGAAGAGCGAGGTGGGATCATACAGTGATGACGACGGCCAGACTGCATAGACTGCAAGCTCGTGCATCAGACTTCTCCGCAGAGGTACAGAAGGTTGTCCATACCTGGTAATTGCTCCCGTATTCACAGAGTAGACGATCAACCGTGTGATTAGCGAGTCGGAGCTGAACGAGAATGAGATGACGCGTATAAGCAGACAGAACATTCACATACGCGGCATAGCCTGTCCGCATCTTGTGCAAGAAGTAGGATAACGACAATGCGGTGACGATATCCGTGGCACAACCAAGCGCCAGTCCGGTCGTGGCGAGCGTCTGTGTGAGAGCGTAAGGAAGTCATACATCCAAATGAGGGAGAAAACTCACTTTGATTTCAGCCGCCTCGACGAGCCTGAGAGAAGTACTACATTGGACCCGACGATAAGTCCGAGGTGGGGTGCTGCCATGACGAACGGACTCACCTCCGTACAGTGTACGCTAGAGAAGCACCAAGTCAGCTTCTCTCTCGAACATATGTGAAGATCTACACACCAGCTGCCAGGCCTATTCACACCCAATAGTACTTGTTCAGATCACGGAATGGACGCTAGAAAATGCTAGCGCACCTAATTGCGCGAAGGCCATGCCCATCTGAAGATGTCATGAGCACGCGGCCATGCATGCGACAAAATGGGGTACGCACGATAAGGCCGGTAATGAGGACGCCCTTTTTGCTGACTGACGAGTGTGTAAGGGAGGTGCGCCTCTGTCACTGTGAAGCAGACGTACACTTCCAAACTCGTAGGGCAAAGCAACTGAGAGGGATTCATTAGCTCTAGAGCGCCTGGGAAAAGATGAACGAGTGGCGAACGAACATTTTGACAACTGTACCCACGAATGCCTGCCACAAGCCATCATGTCAATCACTAGATTCAGGAGCAGTATTCGCGTAGCTTACTCCGAGCAATACTTGCGTCTATGATTTGTCAGAGTTATATTCAGGAGGGAAACCTCGTTTGGCAATAGTACGTACGGATAAGGTCCTAGCAACGCGCCATAATCAGGCTGGGAGTTCTATACAAATGCCGAGAGAACGCACCAGACAGGCTTGTCTAGCAATGTCAAGGGGTTTCCAAAGTTTCTAAACTCGCGGTGAGCAAGCTTGCTGACTGTCAAGATCGGTGAGGACGCACTCTATGCCATAGAACCTGTAGACGAGTCTGAGCATCTGAAGATCTAGAACGGACACAACGAAGATGCGTACCAGCCAACATGTCCAACGAAGACTTCGTGAACTGTCTCCATAACCCTGTCTGCGTGTCGGTACAAGGATGCATCACGTTTCACGAAAAAAAAACTGACATCAGAGACGCCACCTGTAACGGGTTCAGTGAAGAGAGCATGAAACACGACCAGCGTACTCACCAAAAGCTTATACCCCCAAGGGTCTTGTGGATAGCGGTTGAAATATGTCCATGTCTGCAAGCAGAGCATCCCAGTGACACTGAAAAACCCATGCGTCAATTTGAGATCAACGAGTCAAGTAGCATAAACACCCACAGTGCAGAGGCTCCCCATCCAATATACAGGCACCCGATGGTCTCGTAGACCGAGGGGAGTTGGCTCAGAGGTATACCGAGGCCCGGGATGACATCGGCCATTTTATGTATGGGCGTATGCGAGAGGTCGATTTGGTAGGGGGGAGGGGAGGGGGAATAGCACAAAGAGGCGCCAGTGCAAGCACAGCGGACCGAACGTGAAGGTAAGAATAAAGAGTACCTGAGACGATGGACCGCGCGCGCAGGCGATACCGCGGAAAGACACTCCCCATAAATATCAGTCGATGGACCTGAGGTTGGGCTCATCATATTGTTCACGTATGCTTCGACATCAAGTGGACGGCTTCTAGCACGCGACTGTCGGGGCCTATGGTCTTGTGGCCCGATCTTAATTAAGCTGCCGGCAGCTCCATCGAAGGCTACGGTACGTAGCTCAAGCCAAAAAGGCTACCGGCTTTGCGGAAAAGAGGATATATGTTGCTGCATCTGGGGCGGATAGCAGGGCGGGTCGGGTGTAGGTTCCGTCATGACCGCGCGGTGCAAGGTCCTGGACCAGGCACTCGGTGCCGCGAAGGTCACTAATTAGCGCTCGTTCACGCTCCCTTGGCGACGACGACCGAGACATCGAGACTGGGCGCCGAGCGTGTATATTTCTCTACAGCTGCTTCTTTTTGTTCTCAGAGCGAGAGCACTACCTGATACGTCGTTTTCGTCGACTAACTGATCATCGTGTCCTAATGGGCTCATGATACCCTCGACGTATGTTGTCGTCGTCAAAAACGTCGAGAGACGACTGCGCGCGGCTGCTTCCGCCGGCGGCGCCGTCCGCGGAAGGCGCACAGCACTCGATTCCCGCCACCCATCGACCGTAGGCCTATGTACTCAGTCATCGCTCTTGAAAATGCTAGGGATATACGAGACCATGCGCGACATCGGCCACGATAGATACACCTGCCGAAATTAGGAGCGGTGCAAATCGGAGTCGTGGCGTACCGACCAGTCGCGCACAGTCAGCGACTCGCCCTGTCGTAACCTTCCTCCTTATTGGTCTCCTTGATGCGAATCCTGACTCCAGTCGATAGGGCGTACTAAGTACACGGTTGCATACTGCGCAGATATCGGCAGCAGACGAGCACGACGCTCTCAGAAGCATACTTGCACTAATATCCACATTCTTCCGACTACAGAGTAGTCACTTGAAACTTGAGTGGGATTCTTTGTCGGAGTGGGTGGGTGAGATGTTGTTGCCACCGTAGAAGGGTATACACCCGCTCAGAAGCCGAGAACTTGAGGGTGTCGACGAAAAATAGTAACTCCCATAGCGCCCCTTCGCCCGTGGTGTTCGGAACAGCGCCGGTATGAGAGCCCGGGTATGAGCGCACTTCAACTTCTGAAGGTTATGATATGTGATACAACAGCGGTCTTCATGTGAAGATGGGAAGTTTTGCCTCATTAGAAGCAACACGGCGAAGGGCATTAAGAGCGGTTTCTCCGACGTCGCCGTTGACCAGATGGAGTAGGCGTAGTGTAAGAGTAGCCCGAGACTTTGCGCCCGAGACACCCGTACAAAGCATGAAGGCGTTTAACAACATGGTACGTGCCCAAGAAGGTAGCATAGAATCGTAGCCCCGAAGGTACGGGCACGAGCACCTTTGGCTAAAGCTTTGCTGCCGAAGGTTCCATCTTAATATGAATGCCTGTCGCCACAAGCCTTCCTCCCGTTGCATCCCATATCTGGTGCACGATAAACTCATCAGTACATCGCATGCATGCGAAGGACGAAGCACATACCTCTGTGCGAGTAGACATAACGCGTGAGCCAACGGTGATGGTCCAATTCATAATGCGCAAGTGTGAGCCCCTACAATGTGTCTATGAGTTCAAGCTTCTTCTTTCACGACGAACGTAGACTCCAAAGCCAACATACAGGGGTGCAGGAGCATGGTACACAACGTTAAGCGCCTGCGACACGCTATTCAACTTCCCTGCGGCGGCAAGTGCAAGGGACGAGCACCTGTCAGGCAGTCAGATATTTCTCGCGCGCATGGGCCCATGGCCGTACGAGAAAGGGCAACGCACACGTCCACGAGATACGCGCTTGCCCCGCCGTGCAAGCTGTCGTACGCGTTGACCATATCCTTCTGTACATCGAGCTCACAAACGAGAGTCGTTTCCGTCTTTCCTGGTGCATCCTTCTTCTCCTCAATAGTAACATCGGTGACTGAAATACGCTTCGCAACGGGAAGTGCGAAGCCCTGGTCGTTCCCATACCAGATGATGGACAATAGGCGCGCAACGCGCTCCTTGGCCTCAAGCGGCGCGTAACCAGGTGGAAGCGGAACGTCGGGCTCTTCTGAGTCGTCGCTCATGTCAGTCTCGGATAGTACTGGTGCGCAAGATGGGAGGGTCGTCCAAGTCCATAACGTTGCACTGTAGCATGATTGTATCTGGGTGCCGGTGGGCGCTCGTGCCAAGTCGCGCGTCGCGCAACCCCGAGCCTTGCCCGAGGCAGGTCGAGTGCCTGTGACTTTTTAATCTCCTGACTGTTTCATAACTCGCAGAAGGATAGGCCCATCACATCTTCGCCTGACAGTAGAAGAGGAGGGAGCAAAATGATCATCATAGGTATGTATACGGGACACATCGACAGGAGTATTTCACGAAGGGCACAGGGAGCACAAGAGATATTCAAAGGACTAGTTCGAAGTCAAGCTTTCAAAAGACAGAGAGATGAAAACAGAGGATGTAAGAGCAAAGATACGCGACAATGCGGTGCGGGGAACATCGAACGTGTCATCATCGGGAGGGATGTGTAGGCATGGATGCGGGGAGGATGTGCAAGCGATAGGACGGAAAAAATACGCGGGGGCAGATGGGGATAGACAACGAGATTGGAGATGGAGATGTGCAAAGATTATGGAAGAGCGAAGCAGTGCTATCCAATGGCACCGCATCCGCCCCCACACAAGAGGGCAGATACGGGCACGCAGAGCAAGTTCGAGAGGCAAATTTTACGAGACGTTTGAGACAGATTGAGAGAGCTTGGAGAGCGAGGAAAGGACAAGAGACAGAATATCAATATTTTTGTGTATCAGGGTTTACGCATCGCGTTCAGCGCCGCCGAGATCGAGGCTCGCGAGCGTGCCGTTGAGATCGTGCATCTCGTCGCGCGCAGCGCGTTCGCGCTCCTGATGTGCGCCAGACGCGGACGAGTAGTTGTTGACGTTTGACGAGTAACCATTGGCGTTCGAGTTCGACGGGTAGCCGTTCGCGTTGTTGGACGAGTAACCGTTCGCATTCGGGTTCGACGAGTAAGGGTTCGCATTACCGGAAGAGGGGGACGGCTGCTGCTGCTGCTGACCCGACCCAGAGCCGTAGTTCTGTGCGGAGCCTTGTCCGTATGCGCCTTGCGTCGCTGCGGGGCCGTAGGAGGCTTGAGCTTGGTGCTGCTGATATGCGGGGCCGTACTCGCGCGACTGAGTGGGAGCCTGCGACGGCCCGCCATATGTGTTCGGCGGAGGAGCGTACGCTTGTTGGCCGAACCCGGGCTGCTGAGCTCCGAACGGCGCCTGATAGCCACCTTGCATCCCGTATCCACCAGCATTACTATATCCACCTGCGCCCGCGTTCGCATTGGCACCGGCACCGGTAAATGCAGGCGTGTTGTACCCACCGCCATAGGAACCGCCGCCGCCGCCGCGTACAGGCGGAGGCTTGTTGTACCCACCCTGGCCCGGACCTTGATCGTAAGATTGACCGGGCGCAAAGTTACGTGGACCGCCAGCCAGAGCGCTCTCGCGACGTGCGTGGCCCGTCTGCGGCGGTGGCGGCTGGGTCAGGCCTTGCTGCTCGAGCAATGCCTGAAGCTGCATCTCGCTACCTTGACCTTGCGCATCCTTCGTGAGCAGACCCGCAAGACCGAGCTGGCGTAGAACTTCAAGCGCCTGTTCTGCGCTAAGGCCAGCAGGGACCTGTGGTA
Organism: Peniophora sp. CONT; assembly: GCA_001632445.1. Taxonomy (NCBI): domain Eukaryota; kingdom Fungi; phylum Basidiomycota; class Agaricomycetes; order Russulales; family Peniophoraceae; genus Peniophora; species Peniophora sp. CONT. The sequence goes on from KV424472.1 coordinate 63,797, forward strand.
CGGGTGTAGAAGCTACAGGTGCAGGTGGTGTATGCAACTGCATTGCAGCAGCCTGGGCAGCTTGCGCAGCGGCTTGAGCGGCCTTATACTGGCTCCTTCCCCAACTAAGCCTAATCCGCGATCCACCGATGGGGAAGCCCTGCATCCTATCGATGGCACGCTCTGCATCGGCTTTCCGCACGAACTGCACAAAACCGCAGTGTTTGCCGGCGGGCACTTTGACGTAGTGGATGTCGCCGAAGGGAGCAAAGAACGTGCGGAGAGTATCTTCGGCGATGAGAGGAGAGAGACCGCCGACGAAAACAGTGGTGTTGTACGGGTCAGTGCTCGTCAACTGTTCGCCGTTGGGACCGATGAGCGACGATAGGATAGCGCGAACTTGTGTTTGATGCTTCCAGCCTTCCTGCCCTTCACCTGGATTGGGCGACATGGCGCCAGGCGTTGAGGCGAAGGAGGCAGTAATGCTATTGTGCGGCGCAGGAGGAGCAGGCTTGGGCGCCGGGGTCGAACTGTTGGCGATGGCGGCGATCTGGGAAAGCACGCTCTGGAGGTCGTCCGGCTGGTGAGAATTGATGGGCGCAGGTGAGACCGGGCTCGCGCTCTGCGGTGGGGGGTACGGCGGGAGGGCGGGCAAACCGGAGCCGAGCGCGCTCGGTGGCGGCGGATTCTGGACCTGGGGAAGATCGGGCGCCTGTTGCGGCTTGAACTTTGCTGTGGCGGGGGAGATGCGCATCGGGCGGGAGAGGCAGTACAAGCCATGCATCTCGATTAGCGCCCGCTGCTGATCAGCCTCGTCCGTAAATCTACAAAATATGAGCATGGTACTCTAGATGGCGAGCAAGAGTTACGCACCTAACAAATCCATAGCCGCGGGAGACGCCAGTAACGGGATCGAGCATGATCTTGGCGCTCTTGCACGAGAGGAAAGGCCGAATGAACTTGGGCTCGCGGTCATTGCGCAAGCCGAGGACCGGGTTGCGGAAGACGGCGACGAGGTCCGAGTTGGAAGCCTCGGGAGCGAGATCGCCTACGAAGATCGAGTACTCCTTTGGGAATGACTGCTGACCGCCCGAGCCATTCTTGTCGCTCCCATTGCCTTCTTTGTTCCCGGCGGTACCGCTGCTGTTGCCGTTGCCATTAGCGTTCGTCGTTATCGGCGTCGACTGTGCGGGTGGAGAGACGGTGGGCGTGATGGGAGTCGACGAAGCCCAGTTGAGGATGAAAGGTTTGTTCGAGTTTGGCATCATGACTTGCTTGCCGTCCGGCGGGCTGTTGATCTGCTGCAGCACCGCCGCCGCCTGCTGCGGCGTCGCAAACGTCAAGAACAGATATCCCGGGTTATTCGCTTGAGTGCCTGTAGCCGGGTCGGGTGCGGGGCGGGGGACCTTTATTTGGATGGGCTCCCAGCGCATGAAAGCGCACACCTGTCTCGCGTATTCGTCGTCCATCCACGCCTCGAGCTCGCCCCAGAACAGACTCGTCCGGCTCGAAGCCGTCGGCACTGTCGCCAGTGGCTGGGCCGGGTAGTGCGCCCCATCCTGCTGTGCGGTGGGAGCAGCGATGCTGGCCGCGTCCATGAACGCCGGCGCCTCCGACGCCGCGTCGCCGTAGAACGTTCCGCCGCCCTCGGCAATTCCCTTGCGCCCCCACCGCGTGCCCCAGTCTGCACCTCCAGAGTACAGATCGCCTCCCATCGACCGCCACGCAGCTAGCCCAAGAGGCGATGCAGCGAACAGATCGCTTTTCTGTTGCTGCTGCGAACGTGTCAGCCCGGTCCCGTTCGAGCCGAGCCCGCTCAGATTATCGCGCGACATTTACTTCTTCTTATGCGTTACGCGGTGTGGTTTGGTTGTCTACGTGAAGATAACGATATGGACGAGAGAGACGAGGATAGCAATGGAGATAGTGATGAGACGAAGATCGAAAGCGGAGAGGGAGAGTTCGAGGCAGGGCCTGCGCGACGAGCGCAACGTCGTGGGCGGGGGCAAGGCGAACTTCTGCCAGCCGAACCGAGCCTAAACGACTCTTAGACACAGTCCGACTCCGCTCGACACGTGCTCCAAGTTTATCCCTTCAGCCCGGTCTCCGAGACAATACGGTACGGGAAGGATAGCAGACGCGGATGGGAGGTGTGGCGCGCATATAGTTTGTGAAGAGTCAGGAAAATACTCAAAGGAGATGCGGGAAGGGAGTGATGTTATGCAGATGTTGTTATACAGTGATCCAACGTAGTGTCTCCTCGAATCTTGGTGCCCGTATGGTCTACATATTTTGCGAAGTGCATGGACGAAGCCTCGAAGTTGCTTATGGGCGCTAACACTCCATGGCTCACTTGTGGGGCCCTGTGTAAAACACGCGTCTACAATAGCAAACAACTTTTTACCCTCTCTTCCCGCCGCCACCTCACCCGCACACACACCTTTGCTCATATCCCCAGAAGTAGAGTCTCATGGCAAAGCATGTCGTCCTGTCGTTAAACGCTCTCCCTTAGTGCCCCAAGATGTGCAAGGCAGTCGCCGCACCGTCAAGGAGAGAAAGCGAAAATAATCCCCGCTCGCGAAATTTAACCCGGATTCCGTGACCGAGGCACCCGCTCCGTGAGTTTGCCTTGTCTCCCTTCATGAGTACTCTTGGCTAACGCCGTACACAGACCAATCGACGCGAACCTCTACAGCCTCCCAGTTAGAGAGCTTCAGCGCACGGTAATCCCGCCGGAAGACCAAATCTTCGGATTTACTCAGGGCGTACCAGCTCGTCAAATCCCTTGTAGGTCCCAAATTTGGCGTGACGCATGACGGGCTTTGTCACGCCGATCACGCATCGCTGACTACCTCGGGCTACTTGCCTCCGGCGCTCGTATCAGCGAGCATACCCCACGACGTACCGTACTATTCCCGGTAATATACTTTTATAATGTCACAATTTGGTGTCTAATGCTACCATGTGCCGATAGGAAAAGGAGAAGAAGGTCGAATCGGTTACACTCTGACAAGCGTCCAGCTAGCATGAGCACGCCCTTCGTTCCTGCAAGCCAACAATGCCTGTGGCGTAGAAGCCCGTGCATGCGCGCACTAGCTCCGTAGCTGCTGCCTTATAGCTGCCTCGTGTAGACCATGCCACAATCATCGATGCCGCGATGTTACCTTGAGGGCGCAAACACCACGCGTTCCCCTCGACAGGTCTTCTTCACGGCCCCCGCTCAATTGAATGAATGGCTGGACGCGGACAGGAGTGTGCGTTATACACGTTTCTTCGTGGCCGTCATATAAGGCTTGCGCGTTCGTCTACCAGCGCCATCTCCATCGCCCTGCACCCTCCTTGAAACACTCGTCGCTTACCCTCAAACACCGTATAGATGTGAGTGGATTGTCGGCTCGGCGTATCACGCCCATAAGAGCGCGCTGATGGAATGCAAAATAACAGTGCATGAGTCCTCTTGAAGCACTCACGAGATGGCGATGGTTTTGGCAAGACGTTCGCAATCAAGGGTATGTTCAATAGCTATACGACCAGGACTCGCATCACTCACGGCTTGGTTTGTCAGCATTTTTTTGAAACTCGCCTATAAGGACATCACGTATAGATTGCATCGTTGGACGCGACGCAGTCTGTCTCCTCTCAGCTATAAGGCTGCTGATGCAGCATCCAGAGATCTTTTTGCGTCCTACTTGATCGCGCAAAGCCATGAGTCGCTGAATAGGGCGCCGGGCATTGCTATGCTCATATCTCAACCTAGTTTGGAATTGCTGGATATGGCGTTGACCGCTCAGCGGAAGGTCGTTGACCGGGCCCCTCAGTCTCAAATATTCCACGCACGGGAACACCTTATTCTCGTACTATTCTATCGGTTTGAACGTCTCGGCAACCGTTGCGACATCGACGAAGCTTTAGCTTTGGAGGAAGGTCTTCATAGCTTTATTCCTGTCGATAATCGGGATGAGCCTAGCTGGTTACACACCGTCGCGTGGCTTGTATACGCCCGCTACCTTCGATTCGACGATCTTATGGACTTGGAGAGAGCTGTGTCATGTCGACGTCGAGCGTCAGATCTCCAAGGCGACGACCATCCAATTAATCCAGGCGAACTAGACGACTTCGGGACCGTTTTGCGAAGCCGTTTTGACCGGCTGGGCGAGCTGGATGATCTTGAAAGTGCCATCGCAATGCAGCGACTCGCACTTGAGCACACCAAGGACGATGACGCGCTGGGTTACAAGTCTACGAGGCTCAATAGCCTTAGCATATCTTTGCATCGTCGCTTCAAGCGCTTGGAGCAGTTGGATGATTTAGAAAGCTCCATCTTGATGGCCCGGCAGGCAGTGGATCAAACGTCGGATACCAATCCAAATAAGGTTGCGATGTTGCAAACTCTTGGGCTCGTTTTGCAGAGCCGCTTTGACCACATGGGCGAGTTTGATGATCTCGAGGGCATTATCTCCGTCCAGCGGCTCGCTGTGACTCTTATACGTGACGATGACCTCGAGAAACCTACTTGGCTCAGCGAGCTCAGCGAGAGCCTTCAGACTCGGTTTGACCGTCTCCAAAACCTCGACGATCTTGACAATATTATCTCAGACCGACGTCTCGCGGTCAATCTCACGCCAGAGGGCCACACCGAAAAACCTACTCGATTAAGCAACCTCGGTTTATCTATGTGGCATCGTTTTGAACATCGCGGCGAGTTCAAAGATCTTGAAAGTGCTATCGCGCTATGGCGCCAGGCAGTGGAGCTGATGTCGAGCGATCACCCTGTCAAGATAATGGGGCTGAGATACCTTGCTATGTCTCTGAAGAGCCGTTTTGACCGTGCGGGTGAGGCCGATGACCTTGCCAATGCCGTTTTGAATCAACGCCTGGCACTTTCCCTCGTGCGGGACAAACATCTTGAGGAGCCTGCGTCTTTGATCACTCTCGGAGGTCTCTTGCACACCCGCTTTGAGCGGTTCGGCGACCTTCACGACCTTCACGACGCAATATCAGCACAACGGCTTGCCGTATCCCTCGCGAATGAAGACCATCCGGAGAAACCCACATGGCTCAACGCACTTGGGCATTCCTTGCATATGCGCTTCGAGCGTCTTGATCAGTTCGACGACCTGGAGGCTGCAATCGCGATGTATCGACGTGCAGTAGAATTGACGCCAGACGAGCATGCCGACAAACCTGTATGGCTCAGCAGCGTCGGCGCCTGTGTGCAGTCTCGCTTTGCGCGCCTAGGAAAGCTTGATGATCTTGAGTTTATCGTGTCGGTGCTGCAACTAGCCGTCAAGTTCACCCCTAATGATGATGACCCTAACAAGCCTGAACGGCTCAGAAACCTTGGCAGTGCTTACCGCACGCATTTTGAGCGCGTTGGGGAGCTGAAGAGTCTGGACGCTGCTATTTCCGTGGAGCGCCATGCGGTTGACCTGTTGACTGATTCTCATGATTGTAAACCAATCGCACTCAACGAGCTCGGGCGCAACCTAATGACGCGCTTTGAGCGTGTTGGCGGAATTGAGGATCTCGAGGGTGCTATATCGATGCACCGTCTCGCAGTCAAACACACATCCGAAGATTCTAGCAAGCCGCCGCGTTATAATGAGTTGGGCCATGCCTTGATGATTCGATTTGAACATATTGGCGAGCTCAGCGATCTCGAGGCTGCCATAGCTATGCACAGGCTCGCGCTTGAGTTTGCGCCAGACAATGACACCTCAAAGCCTTCATGGCTTAACAGTCTCGGAACGGCATTCCGGATTCGCTTCGAGCGCCTCGGCGAGTTGGATGACCTTGAAAGTGCTATTACGATGCACCGTCTTGCTGTCGAGGCTGCTTCAGATGATGATTATTCCAAGCCATTGCAACACCATGATCTCAGTAATTCTCTAGGAGCCCGCTTCAGGCGGCTGGGAGAGCTTGACGATCTAGAGAGTGCCATCTCATTGCAGCGGCTGGTCGTCAAGCTCGCGCCTGATAGCCACCCTAACAAGCCCCTCTGGCTCACTAATCTTGGCGACTCTTTACGAACACGCTTTGAACATTCTGGCAATCTAGATGATCTTCAGGACGCGATCATCATGCAGCGTCTTTCCCTGGATACCATGCCCGACGGTCCTCTTCAAAAGCCATTTTGGCTGAATAGCCTCGGCCATACTCTCACGGTCAGCTTCAAGCGCCTTGGAAAACTTGATGATCTTGAGAGTGCAATTTCAATGCAGCGCCTTTCAGTCGAACTCACACCTCTTGATCATCTTTACAAGCCGGTTCGCCTTAAAAACCTCGGCGACTCCTTGGCTATGCGTTTTGAACACCTCGGCGACCTGGACGATCTCGAGGGCGCCATTTCGGCACACGGTCTGGCGGTCGATTTGATGCCCGAAGGTCATCCCGATAGACCGGCTGGATTAAATAGCCTAGCAACTGCCTTGAGGCACCGTCTCGAGCGCGAAGGAAATAAGTTCAACTTTGACGCAGTCATTAAATATCTCATGGCTGCTGCGATCCAGTCTCTGGGTGCTCCTTCTTCCCGCTTGACATCAGCAGCGGAATGCGTGAAGCTTTCATCTCGCTATGGCGATTTTAGCTCTGCCGAGACCATACTACTTGCGCATTCGTGCATTGTGAACATCCTTCCAGAGATTGTTTGGCTCGGCCACAGTGTCGCTCGACGCTACCGGGAGTCTGAAAAGCTAGGCGAGTTGGTCAATGCCGCAGTTGCTGCTGCAATCTCTTCGCAGATCTTACCGCGAGCAGTAGAATGGCTTGAGGCGGGAAGATCTCTTGTCTGGGCGCAGATCCTATCCCTGCGTGCACCACTCAACATTTTGCGGGAGCAGCACCCTGGGCTTGCCGCGTCCTTGGAAGAAGTTTCGCTCGAACTTCAACACTCGGGACACATATCACCATCAGGAAAACCCCTCGGTGCCTTTACACTCCCCGAGCTCAATGATACATCTTCCGGTTTTCGTAGCTTTTCCAATGTCAACGAGACGGCAGATCGTCATCGTCGGTTAGCTATTAAGCATGAGCGGATCTTATCGGACGTTCGCCACTACCCAGGCTTTGAGGATTTCTTGCGCCCACCTAAGCTGACTAATCTGATGCCTTCTCTGAAGCAGTCAGACGGTCCCGTGGTTTTCATCAACGTCCATTCTTCCTCTTGTGATGCTCTATCTCTCTTTCCTGATGGGTCCATCATATCCATACCACTGCCTAAGCTCACCTATAAAGTGGCTCACAGTATGCGTTCAAATTGGATGCGACAGCTTCAACTTTGTCATACACGCGTACGCGCAGTTATGACTCCTGCGATGATCGGCCCTCTTGGACAGCCCAGCTTGTTCGGTCGCATTCTGGCGCTGTTATGGGACAGGGTCATACATCCCATCTTACAAGCACTCCATCTCGTAAGTTTCTTTTGCTTATCTTCATAATTTCAGTCTGACCCAAGTATCTCACAGATGGAGAAGCCCGTTATCGAGAGATTGCCGCACATTACTTGGTGTCCTACGGGACCACTCACTCAGCTGCCTCTTCATGCGGCGGGAATGTACGGTTCCTCGCAACGTGGTCCACGAGTATATGATTTCGTAGTCTCATCTTACACCACCTCTCTTTCTGCTCTCCTTCACTGCCGCCAGGGTTTTGATCCTCAACCTTACCAGCCAAATGTGTTGGTGATTACACAGCCAGAGAGTCCAAGTTGGGCTCGGCTTCCGGGGCTTCCGGGAACTCGGGATGAAAGCGCTCGCCTGAGCAAAGTCCTGTCTCGTCCTGCATACACAGCCTTGGAGCACGAACAGGCGACTGTTCCCCGTACACTCAGCATCTTAAACAAGCATCCGTGGGTGCATCTCGCCTGCCATGGCTTCCAAGATTCAGCGGATCCGACGCAGAGCGCTTTCGCGCTTTACGATGGCCCCTTGACACTGTCCGCGTTGATGGGCACGACAGCGAATAAAGTCGAACTTGCATTTCTCTCAGCTTGCCAGACTGCTGTAGGCGACGAGAAGATCCCCGAGGAATCCGCCCACCTTGCAGCTGGGATGTTGGCAGTCGGTTTCAGGGGGGTTATTGCGACGATGTGGTCGATCGGCGATGCGGAGGCGCCCATCATTGTGGAGGCGTACTACAAGAAGTTGCTCGACATCCGCCGTTCAGGTTTCAATGGGCAAGCGGGCACAGGTGCCGCGTATGCCTTGCACGAGGCCGCAAGCGTCCTAAGGCAGCACGTCGGCGAGGACGATTTTGTGAAGTGGGCTCCCTTTGTACACTACGGTATCTGACTCGCAGTTGGTGCTACCTCGATACGTGCTGTTTCCGGTTATTGATGTTACACTGTTTATATCTTACCAGTGTTCGGAACATATCACTGTCCTATCGCCGTGAGCCCGGGAGTCCGATCGTCCCCAGGCGGTCGTCAACAAGGTCATAGAGGGGAAACCAGGGCTGCACCATAGCGTGGCAGAAAATGAGGAGTACTGATTTTTACCCAATATTAATGCTATTTTATGGGTCGTGAGTCCATCAATAAGTCAGAACTTGAACCCTCCCGCTAGCCCCATCACGTTGCCCGGGTCAACAGCAGCGTGTATAGCCCGCAGCCGCTCAACGTTGTCCCCGTAGATCGCCTCCAACGGCGTATCAGCGAGCGCATAGTTTCCATACACAGTCGCATCTGCCACATCCTGTCCCTCTGCGACCGCCTGCGCGGTGACATTGTTTGCGATGTCCTTCATTGCCTGCCAGATAGCCTCGTCTGCGCTTGGCAACGCCCACGCAAAATAGAGGTTCAATGGCAAAAGGCCGCGCGAGCGGTCAGGAGGCCAGGCGGAAGCAGAGCCGTGAGTGAGTAGAGAGTCGGCAAATGGTTCGACGTCGAAGGACAAGAAGTACGCTGAGTCGAGTAGCGTGAGTTTAGAGCCATATTCCTGCGGCTGTGATCAGTGGAGAGACAAGACGGCACGCGATATGATCAGTACCACAGTCAGGTTGCCTATAAGGTCCATGATTGAAGGGGTGAAACTGAGGATCTTAGAGGACATAAATGCCCCGCTAAGCACGATGAGTCGGTGCACGTATGAGCTAGAGCCGGATACGGTATACGTACCGTGTCGGCGCTGCCAGATCAGCAGGGAATGACGCGACGAACTCGTTGAACGTGTGTGTCTGGACACCGGATGACAATGCCGGTATAGTGAGCAGTGTGTCAAAGATGCCTGCTGGTGGCGACGGACCATCGTAGAAGACGATCACCGTCGCCCCTGGCTGCGCGAGTACTCAGTGGTAGACATTACAAGATAGCAGATGCGTGACATACAATGCCGATTGCCGAATTGTAAGTGGGAAGCATCATGGCCTTCTTATCCGTGTTGTTCTGCGAGAAGTTGGCGATGGCAAGGGAGACTGCGTGCAGCTGATCGGCCGTAAAGACGACAGTGCCGCCCTATAGTCCTTCGATTCAAGATGTAGACCCTGGGATATGTCAGAGTGTGCTTACCCAGATGGTATCAGGCTGCGGATGCGTGTTAAGCTTGAAGTTTGTGACTATTCCCTGGGAGAGTGTTGAGTCAAGAATTGAGCAAGAAAGGACGAAGCATACAAAGTTGTTGAAGCCACCGCGCAACGCGAAGTAGAGGTCATCATCAGCGGCAGTGACGGTAGTCATAGTGCCGTTCGGAAGCACAAGCTCAAATGCAGCAATGTTGTCGGAGGTCAGCCCATATTGGCTGGTCTTCCACGAGTAGCCTGAGTGATCATCAGAGCCGCCAGGCGATAGACACAAACCAAGATGTACATACCTCCTCCCAGAGCGAATCCAGCTACACTATTGAGTTCATCAGATGGTGGCTTGGCAGCCCTCATTGCCGAAAACTCACCCTACGCCCGACACGCGGCCGCCAACGATGTTCACACCCGTGCCATCCAGAGCCCCATAGACATCATCCCAAACAAGGCCAGCACCGACATCAACAGAGCTCTTGTCCTCACTCAGAGTGACGTTGTTGAAACGGGTCATGGCGATCATTACACCCGTTGTCGAAGAGAAACCGACGTTTGATGCGTGACCTCCACCTTTGACCTGTGGAGATGTAAGATGAGCACGTAGCTACGTTTGGGCTCTTTGAGAGGGTGCTTACTGCGAAAGAAGTGTTGGTCGATCCAACTATCTGGAGCTGTGCGGATTGGCAGGGCCAACTTGTCAGGTTTGTTCACGCCAGATCGGGCAGCAAGAGACTTACGATCTTTCCAACGTCCTCCGCGGTACCAGGCTCAACCGAGCATGCTGCCGTCTGAGAGCTAGAGCCCATCCAGTGCTTGTTATCATTGGTATACTCGATCGACACTGCAAAGTTCGGTCGGCCCTAGTTGATTCGGAGATACCGCTCCAAGTCAGGCGTACGCGGATAGTACACGCCCGAGGCACTCGAAATGGCACCAGCTATCTGTGCGCACACGTCCGCTGGGCTGCGAGAGGCGACCGACGCCGCACTCCTGGCAGTTAGAAGCAGGGTCGCGATGACCGCAGGAGCGAACATGATACAACCAAGGCACTGGGGCTGCAAGAGTCTCCGTCCCTGTTCGACCGGGCTTATGAGTTCCGCCGCGCCTGTTCAGATGCAATCCGCTCGTGATTCTTGTTTTGTGATGCTGGAGTCTATAGGAATAGAAATGACGCTTGGTAGAAGCAACGTTGGGTCACGGGTACATCAGGCGAGTAGTCGTGCAGCATGATTCGCAGTTTCTCGACGAGTGGAAGTGGTTACAGGGGTCTGTTAAATGATGGTAGAAAGCTTCATCTCGGAGCTGGGAAGTCAATGCCGACTCGGAGTAGAATTGGTATAGTCTGCGTATACCTGTGCCAGTGCAAGAGCCTCCGAATGATGAGTAAGTATGGTGGCGAAGTCTGAGAGCGATTCTTGTATTGTTTCTGTAATAGGTCTCCCGCCTCAGAGATGCGGTACTTAGTATCACAGTCCTAGATGGATGCAGGGGTATGATGGCCGGTCATATACATGATGGTTCCGGGACTGAAAGAACCGGCTTGTCAACTTTTTCCTGGCCGACCAGATCGTCACGGGCCGGCGCCGGGCCGTGGTCGTTTGGCGACCCATCCTGCGCGTTCAGGGGCTTTAGCGCACGTGGTTTAGGGGTTGAACGTTGAACGGTGAACCCCTCTTTCCTCGCTCATCTTGCAGTTGACCACCATCATGGCCTCACTGAAGCGTGCTGCCTCTCCAATTCTCACCCCTGGACTGTTTGCGCACCATGTCAATCGCTCTGAAGTGTCGGCATGTCCTGCGGCCTTGCTCCGACGGCTCTAGTGACTCTCTGTGCACGCCCGCTGTGACGTTCGTACTTACGATTGGACCAACACTGTAGCCCAGCTATTTGCCATATCTCACAGCAAGGAAACATTTGTGTCGTAAAAATTGTCGGGCCTGAATGAACTGGCTTGTCAAGCGAAAACGGGGCCCACGATTGCTATTGCCCGGTCACTGTCACTGATTCGCAACTCGTCTTCAGTCAGGGATTCCGGCTTTTAGCAGGGGTTTCATCCGTGTCAGCGCACCTGTATGCACGGTCATATTCTAATCCGCATCTACTCTACGAAAGGGCAAGATGTCACCAGCATCATGTTAGCCGACGAGGGACCAGATCTCGGCTTTTCAAGGTCTGCTAACTTTGCCCCGGGGTAGGCACGCTCAACTCGAAACGGCCACGCTTCGCGTGGCCGTGGAGAGATGCGTGCTTTGCCTCACAGTCCTTGAGTCGCACCTGTCAGATGCAGCATACTGGAAACTACTGCAAGATTCGTCTGCACGGTCAGTAAGATCATGACACAACTTATGGAACTTACACTTGTTGAGGTTGAGGTCGCTCGGATGAGTATTTCTCACAGATGGGAATGTGGATCGATGCAAGGGGGCAACACGAGTCATTGAAACGTGTGCTGACGTATCATCACCAAACATGCTCTGCGTCGTGCTGACACTAAGTATGGCCCAAGGATTGCGAAGACATAGCATTTATACATGGAATGCGCGGGAGAAACTGGGGATAACGACAATCCAGAGAAGGTTCTCAGTCTTACTGTTACGGAATGGGTGGCAGAACTGCCAAGGGTTAGGGATATCGAATTTATGAGTCGATACGTGGGGCGTCGTTAACTGCGTCGGGTTGTATATTACTTGCTTGTATTCAGTAGATGTACTTAGCGTGGGCGTAGACACTGTGCGGGAAGCACTTCGTCGTTCATTGCACAGTGCATATTGTGTAACCCAGTCCCGGTAATGCCCCGGAGGGGCCGTGCAGTGGTCAGAAACGACTCGCGCTGGCTCGCGTGCAGGCTTTCGCGGTAGACGGCCCGCCTCCCGGTAGATTTCCCAGGGTCGCAGGGGGCACGCACGATTCTTTCACGACTTTTCGATCACCATGGTTGATACAAGTGTACGGTACGAGTCAATTCAAAAGCGTGTTTCTAGTGTTTGTAACATATGACAACGAGCAGCCATATGCATGGAGAAGTCGAAATCCGTGTAGCATTTCCGAGTCTCCGTCATGGCAGGAAGAACTAGAGAGTCAAGACTCTATTAAGAGAGCGCCCAGAGCAGGCAATCAGATGGAAGTTACGCGGAGAGGCAGTTGGGCTTGGAGGTCCTTAGAGGTCTTCACTCCAGGAGTGGTAATGCCTGCGAACCGCCAAGCGATCTCAGAACTCTCGGATGGTTCGAACTTGAACGTGGGGATGAACTGCGCGAGGACGGCCTCTGTCAAGACGAAATGAGTTATATCCCCGCAAGGACAGGCAAGAGCACTCACTCATCTCCAGCAGCGAGAACTTGAAACCACTGCCAATAGTTGTCAGTGTCAATGAACTTGTACGTTCGCAAAGAGACCTGTGACGTACATGCAAGAGCGCGCACCACCGGCAAAGGTCAACATGTTGCCGTAGACACCAGGGATTCGGGAGTCTGTCTGTGGCATCTCGCTCAACCAGCGCTCGGGCTTCCACTCTCCGGCATCTTTTCCCCAGGCAGACGTCGCGGTATTCACTGCCGCGACATCTACAAGTAGCATGGTCCCTTTGGGCACGAAGACCTCTGTCATTACCTTTCCTGAAACGTCCGTGATGGGCTCTCTAAGAGGAAGCATGTGGTCCTCTCCAGCACTATGGCGAGTAAGTGATCCCCACACATACTCTTTTGCAGTGATGTTACTGACCGTCGCCGTATGAAGCGGATAGGCGGAAAGAGTCGCAGCGTCTCGCGACAGACGGCTTCAAGATAGGGCAGGCGGTCGAGCGTATCATAGTCCGAGTCAGTGTCGGGGGCGCCAGCGTTCACGAGCTCCTCCCTGAGTCTACTCTGGGCCTCGGGGTGGAGTGCAAGCGTATGCAAGATGCGCGATAGACCGCTACTGGTCGTGTCCGTTCCGGCAAAGAGGAATAGGTTGACCTGAGCCAGAAGCTCGTCCTCGGGAAGCTTGTCCCCGAGGGCGCTCTTATCATTCTCTTCCACTGCAAATTGATTAGTAAATGGATGGACATGGGAGGTCATACCAGTACGTACGAAGTAGACTTAGGATGTCCCGTCCCTGTCCCAAAACTGCGCTGCTAGACACCTTCCCTTCCGCGTGGGCCTGCTTCTTCTCAGCCCAGACGGACTTCGCGAATTGATGAAGGGTGTCGGAGACATAGAACATCTCGTGTAACGCCTTGGACGGAAGCAGGTCGCCCACACAACGGAGCAACCACGGCGGGAACACACAAGTCAATGTGGGAAGCAGGGGCTGGAACCTGAGCAGCTCGCCACCAGCCGGGCTGTCAAGAATCGGCGTTAAGCGACCAAACCCTGTGAGCATGGAGAATAATCGTACGAAAGACGTTTCATAGCTCCGTCAAGCGTGTTCGGATCTTCGCTGTGCTCCAGTACGCCGATCTTGCGTCCGAAGCCACCCTGCGCGATGAGCTCAAGAGCAAGCCCACCCATGTATTTGAGAACGTCCGTCTCGACGCGGCCAGTGCGTTTGATATCTGCAGCCATAATCTTGCGCGCCTATGACCGCAGGTTTCAGTAGTGAAAGAATAAGTCATTCTAAGATGACGCACCTCTTTCGACACGCTGATGAAGAGAGGAAACAAGCGCTTCATATGGCCGATGGAGAAGGCAGGGTTCATGAGCTTGCGATGCTTCCGGTGCATGCCACCTACCCGTGAAGTGATCAGTCACACATATACTTAGACCAGGAGAGCCATTGACCTTCTATCGGAGCAGACAATAGATTTCGACCCAACGTCAGCCTGATTGTTCTGATCCGCGTGAGACTACGACGCAAGTGAGGATACTAGTAGAACGTACTCGATGAACCAGTCGACAGTATCGAATATCTCCACATGCTTGACCACGATGTGGTACAGAGCGCCAATGTCAGAAACAACTAGAATTTGCTCCTGAAAAAACTGTAAGCCGTATATCCAGTCACACAGTTTCTGAACAGAAACGCACGCCAAGGTACCCGTTGACTCTGTATATCGAGTCGTATGTCGCAGAGAGGTGTTTCTGAAAGGGTATGGCATTTGGATTAAAGAGTTGCGCCAGGTTGCCTTGTGCAGCGATGAGCATGCTGTGGCTTAACACCATGGTCACAAGGCTCACCGGAAACAAGCGAGGTACTGGGTGGGCCAGGGATCTTGCGAAGGGACCACTGACGACAGATGCGTCGAAGAAGAGGGAATGCTGGGACAAGAAAGAACGCGGCGATCACAGCGAGAGTTATGTAGAACATTGTCGAGTGAAGACAGGATTGTGAAGGCGAGAAGAGTATCTCGAGCAGGTTTTATACCTTGCTCGTGTGGAGAGTTCGGAGTCTCGGTAGTGCTTACGCGTCGCCATGAGCAGTTGGGAGTGAAGACTCTCGTATTCGATGACTTCAATTGGCCTCCGATCGAAGTCGGACTCATGAAGCAGTGGGGTTCTGTGAACTGTAGGGATATTGCTACTTTCCCCAAGCCGAGGCATACCCCCATAGCTTTATACCATATCAACGATGTCATTATCCTAGGGACAATTCCCTCGCCAGACATATCTCGTCCATGTCCGTGCGAGGCTACGAGCGGAGCAAGTAAGGACAAGACAGTCGGAGCTTCAGGCTCGAGATCGTCAGTCCAGTGTCATCTCGCATTGTCACCCAGCCATACTGGGAAGAGAAGACTCTGTTGGAGTGTTGTTAGGCGCCTGCTTATGTCGACAGATTGGTTGTCCAAGAAGGCTCACCGGAGGTTCGGATGGTTGAGAACCTGTCCATCGCATGGGCCGAACTCCACGTAGAAAGCCGGTAGAGCTGAAGAATTGTTGCTTGCACACATAATCCTCAGGATGTAACAATCACGCCATCGGAATTTTCGCTGTAAGTATTTGCGTAACATATACTCGTGCACTTCACGCATCCAGAATTGCCCAGCGCGAGCCTTCTGATCATGAGCGGTCATTTGGCACAATATAGAACCGGTCAGATCTGTTGTTTCCCAAGGTATTCTTTTCGCAGTGAGAGCAAGAATTGTACGCAAAGCATCCAGAGAGTCAGCACTGCCAGTGCCATGGTCGTCAGAGGCAGACTCGCCGCGTTCATGCCAGACTCACTGGACGCGCTTCCGGGCCGAAAGGCCGGCACCGCGTCCAACAACAGACGCGTCTCCGAGGTTCCCGTCCGAGTACCTCCAGTACCTCCACGACGACCACGATGAGCGTCTCACTCATGGCACCTACAGATAGCTACACGTTCACAGTGGGCAAGCTCGGTAGGTATAACTTGTATATCCAGAAAGGTCGTCTCTAACCATCGGTTACAGATGCCGGTATGGCCATCCTGCTGGGCGAACGGGCGCACTTGATCGAGTTTCCGTCTCTCCTGCTCCCTCCTGGTGCTACGGCTGGCTCCATTGTGAATATATCTGTGACTCAGAACCGTGAGGCTGAGCAGACACGCGATACCGCTTTCTGGAAGCTACAGGATGAAATATTGGACTTGTTCGGCCAAGAGTATCCGAAGGCTCCGGAGTTGATTGTGAGTGCGCACGGTGTTTCTCAAGCTGACTATACGCGATTCTAATGAGCGTTGTCTAGTTGAGGAACGTCACCCAGACTTCAGTTGCGCTTGAATGGCCGCCGCTACAGCTTGCAACGGCGACGCTGCGCAGTCTCGACATTTACCGCAACGGCATCCGTCTCGCGCCTATCCCGTCCCCTCTGACGAACACGACGACAAAACTATCCGGTCTGGAGCTTGACACAGAGTACACCTTCCGACTGGTTCTGCGCACGACGGCCGGCACATTCCCGAGTAACATCGTACGCGCCCGCACGCATACTATGGCCGACACCTCCGGTATCTCCGTCTGCTTCGGTACGGTCGAGGACTCGGTTATGCTCGAACATGCGAAGTTGGCTTTACAAGAAATGAAGGCCAAGTTTACGGATAAAATTGCAATTGATACGACACATTTCGTGTGTACCACTCCGGCGGCGCCTGGCACTGCGCATGGGCAACCGGGTGTCGAGTACCAGCGTGCTCTGCAGCTAAGCATTCCGATTGTGCAGCCGCAATGGATTATGGCTTGTCACCAGCAGAAGAAGTACGGTCATCTCTTTGACATGCACATGCGACTATCCATTTTAATTCCCCTTCTTACAGGATGGTACCAATTGCTAGCTTCTACCTCGGCGCGACATCCGCTGCACCTATGAACGCACCGCCTTTCACCCGCCCACAATCAATGTCGCAGACCTCTCTCCCCCAATCCGCCCGCTCGCCACCAGTCAACCCAGCGCACGGCCGTGCTCAATCCACGCCAACCGGCCAAACCCGCTCGCCACCTGCACCGCTCGAAGTCCCGCCCACGCTCGAACCCACGCTCGAAGAAGAGCCCGCCGCAGAACAAGAACTGAGCGTACATGCGAGCTCAGACGAAGATGCCGTGGATGACTACATGGACGAGTTGAAGAAGAGTCGGCGCAGTAGCAAGCCTCCAACGCCACATGCGAGGCATGGCACGATGGATCGTGCGTTCAAGTTCCCACCACCCGCACCGAAGCAGTCTGAAGCAGACACATTGGCAGAGGAGAACGAAGGCGAAGAAGGGGACGGGGATGGGCTGGCTAAAGAGGATGAGGACGGGTCGGAGGAGGCTGAGCTGAGTGCGCCGGGCAAGGACTTGGCTACGGGTCCGGAGTTGAAGGTTGAGGTGCCGCCGCCACCGTCGCCGGCGAAGGAGAAGGATCTGAGGGACAGCGTCATGACCCCGGATGAAGAGGTTGGGGAGACGGAGGAGATCTCGTTGAACTAGGTATGCATTTCTTCACTTTTCGCAGGCTGAGGGCGTCGCTAAATTGTACTGGGATAGATGCAATTCGGCTCTGCGCGTTGCGCAGGCTCTTTCTCCCTTCGGTCGGTATACGAGATAGCACGCGGTCTAACTTATACCCTTGGTCTGTCACGCGGATGTCTGTCCTGAGCTACTGTCCCTTCTATGACATGTTTTCGCTGAAACCGCGGAGAGAGCCTCGCTCACTCGATTAAGCGGCTCGGGAATCGGGAGCTGGGCAAGGGGCAACCACCTCAGACTGGCTCGATATGGGCCTCGATGGACTCGGTGACACAGCAAGTGTGAGCTGAGCATACACATGCGTGCAATTATCTTCTTTGGCTAAATGCCTGTCAGTGGGTGCATCTGTGTCGACATGTGTGTCGACACACCAACGAGGGTGTCCGTGGCTGCTTGCTATTCACCATTCCGATCTTCGTTTCAGCGTATAGCAGAGACCAATACCTGTATCCTGCCTCACATGTACCGCACAGCGGCTGTTCGGAACGATTCCTCACGTGGCACGTGCAGGTCCTGTTTCCCCGATAATTGCCCGCGGCTTAAAGCAGCAGCTGGCTCGCAGCCGTTCTGGCTCTCCCTACTCCTCCTTTGCCTCCCGTCCCTGTATTTCAGGGTCTGGCATCGTCGTGGAAGCAGAGAAACCCTACCTTCACCATCCTTGACGTTGAATCTCCCAGATATATCAGCATGGCACCTTCCGACTTCGCGAACGCAGACATCGACAGCGTCCTCGAGCAGCTTACGCTTGAAGAGGCCATCTCGCTTACAGCCGGTGTAGGCTTCTGGCATACTGCCGCCGTGCCCCGTCTTGGTGTTCCCGCTTTGAAGGTATGTCTATTCGCGATCTGCGTTGCGGTGCGCATCTAAGCGCGCGCGCCACAGGTCAGCGATGGCCCGAACGGCATCCGCGGCAATCACTTCTGCATGGGCTGCCCTAGCAAGTGTCTCCCTTCTGCGACGGCTCTAGGTGCGACGTGGGATCCGGTCCTGATTGAGCGCGTTGGACGTGAACTGCTTGCGCCTGAGGCCAAGTTGCGCCAGGCGTCAGTCGCACTCGCGCCGACTTGCAACATTCAACGGGTATGCAAGGCCGTTTGCCTATGTTGGCCTGCGACTGATGTATCTCACAGAACCCACTTGGCGGTCGCGTGAGTTTTGCTCCAACTCGTAGCCTGTTGAGGGATATGCGGATGATTGACGGCACGCACAGAGCTTCGAGAGCTTCTCTGAGGACCCGCTTCTTTCTGGTCTCATTGCTGCCGCATACACCAAGGGCGTACAGGACGAAGGCATTGCCATTGCCATCAAGCACTTCACGTTCGTCTTCCTCTCTTCGGTCCAGCGCGATTCCAAGCTTGTACTAACGTCGGCTCCTGCAGGTGCAACGACAAGGAGAATGACCGGTTCGGGTACGACGCAGTCGTTTCTGAGCGCGCATTCCGTGAGATATACCTCATGCCGTTCATGCTTGCCCAGAAGATCGCGAAACCTTGGGTACGCACTTTGCACGTTGTAATATCCTGCCTCTGAGATGACATTAATGTACTTTTTCTGCCCATTCGTAGTCGTTCATGACTGCCTACAACAGGTAAGTTTGTTGCAATTACCGTATACATCGATAGTATTAATGACACTTGACAGGATCAACGGGACGCACGCCTCAGAGAACCACAAACTACTCCAAGAAATCCTCCGGGACGAATGGAAGTTTCAAGGCCTCGTTATGAGTGACTGGTCAGTTCTTTCTCTTCGTGTCTCTTCCGCGTCCTATACTGACGAGTTGTCTTTAGGTTCGGCGTGTTCAGCATCGATCACTCCATAAACGCGGGCTTAGACCTAGAGATGCCCGGAACGAACAAGTGCGTAGAACCGACGGAGTGATTGTACTCATGCTGACTGCTCTCTCTTAGATGGAGAACGCTGAACCTCGTCCAGCGTGCGATACAAGGGTTCAAAGTGACACCCCGCACCATCAAGGAGCGCGCACGCAATGTGCTTGAGCTCGCGCAAAAGTGTGCGAAGGGGGCGCCTGAGGTATGTTACTGTTCCTCAGCTACCATCACGATTGAGCACTCAAAAATCTGTTCAGGTCCTTGATGGAGACGGAGTTGAGCGCACCAACGAGTCGGAGGAAGACAAAGCGCTTATGCGCAAAGTTGCCGCTGAGTCTATCGTGCTTCTGAAAAACGACAACAACATCCTGCCCTTGCAGCCTGAGAAGATCAAGAAGATCGCCATTGTCGGTGGTAATGCTAAGGTACGAAATTGCACCCTGAAGTTTCTGGCTGTGGCTCATAACAAACAGGCCTTCATCGTATCTGGCGGAGGCTCTGCTTCGTTGAAGCCCTCGTACTTCAGCTCGCCCTACGACGGGATCATTAGCTCGCTCCCGAAGGATGTGGAGGTCGTCTACTCTGAGGGTGCCACGACGTACAAGACGCAGCCTTCGTTGGACTTCGATCTTTTCACGGAGAAGGGCGAGCGCGGCTGGACGGCATCATGGCATAAGCACACAAGCGACGACTCGATGGAGGTCGTCCCTGAACCCGTCTACGTCGGCCTCATGGACGAGACTCGCATCTTCGTCAGCTTGAGTGCGCCCAAGGGTCTGACAGAGCGCTGGACATGCCGCCTCCGCGGTGATCTCAAGCCGCGCGAGAAGGACGAGAAGTTCAAGTTCGGTCTGACCGTCGCTGGGCGCGCAAAGCTTTTCGTCGACGACAAGCTCGTAATCGATAATTGGACGCGTCAGCGCCGCGGCGAGGAGTTCTTCGGGTGCGCATCGGAGGAGGAAACCGGTGTCGTAGATCTCAAGGCCGGCGTGGCGCACAAGATCTTCGTCGACTTCTGCAACGTGCGCGCTCCCGCCAACAACGACACCGATGAGCTGGTCATGGACACTAATGCCGGTGTTCGTCTGGGCGGTGCTACCGTACATGACCCAGACGAGCTCATGAAGGAGGCCGTTGAGCTTGCGCGCGATGCGGATGTCGCCATTGCGGTTGTTGGTTTGAATGCGGACTGGGAATCCGAGGGCTACGATCGCACAACACTTGCGCTTCCCGGGCGAACTGACGAGCTCGTCGCGGCGGTTGCTGCCGCCAACCCCCGCACCATTGTTGTGACCCAGTCCGGCTCGTCCATCGAGATGCCGTGGGCTCGTAGCGTTGGCGCTCATGTCCACGCGTGGTACCTCGGCAATGCAACCGGTGAGGCCATCGCCGACGTGCTGTTTGGCCGCGTCGTGCCGGGCGCGAAGTTGTCCCTGTCATTCCCGAAGCGTCTAGCCGACGTCCCTGCACACGGTCACTTCAATGTTGACGATGGAAAGGTGCTGTACGGCGAGGACGTCTTCGTCGGGTACAAGGGTTACCAGCACCGCCTCATTGAACCGGAGTACGCTTTCGGGTATGTCTTCGTTATCGTTGAGTCCCTTCCCGCGCTGATGGCTCGCTTTTCAGTCACGGCTTGTCGTACACGACCTTCGAATACTCGGACCTCAAGGTCTCTGAGGCCTCCGTCTCCGATGGCGACGTCACCGCGAAGGCGACGCTCACGCTGAAGAACGCAGGTAGCGTTGCGGGCGCTGAGGTTGTCCAGCTCTACGTTTCGTGGCCGGGAACCTCTGCCCTTATTCACCCGCCGAATACACTGAAGGCCTTCAAGAAGGTTGTTCTCGAGCCCGGTCAGAGCACCACGGTTGAGCTTGCGCTCGACAAGTACGCCGTTTCGTCCTGGTACGAGCGCTTGAACTGCTGGGTTGCGGAGAAGGGCACATACACCGTCTCCGTTGGAACTGCCAGTGATAAGCTACCGCTGAACGCGAAGCTTGTTGTACCGAAGGTGCTCGAATGGAAGGGTCTGTGATGAACATTCTATTTGTCTTTATTTGTATAATAGTCAGTTGTTCGGCAATAGCCGGGGCTCCGATCAACAAAGCTCAAGCACAAGACGGACATCTCTTGTCCTTTGACCACCACGGTCTTACATCTTACTTCGACGTCCCTTTGTTCTGGTGCTCTACTGGTTAATTGGAGGAGTGCTTGAAGCAGTTAGAGACACACTACTTGTCAGGGTCCTGACTTCCTTTGTTGGTCAGAGCAGTGGCGCTTCAGACCATGCCTTCACCTCGCCGCATATCCTATTACTATGATCCGGACGTGGGTTCTTACTCGTTCGCTTTCGCCATCTCTCTGTGACATTGGCACTGTATGAAACTTCAAATTCTAGGTATGGCGCACATCACCCAATGCGCCCAATGCGCATGCGCATAGCCCATGAACTTGTAACTGCGTACGATCTCTTGCCGAGAATGGAAGTCTCGGTGCGTCCGAGTGCACTCTGGCAGTGTATGCGCCCATACTCACTCATACCGAATGAGTGCAGATGCCTACGCGCGCGACTGCACAGTCCATGACGGCCTTCCATACTGACGAATACATCGATTTCCTGTCGAAGGTTACACCCGACAATTTCGCACAGCTCTCCTTTGATGGAAAACAGTGCAAGTGCCGTTTCCTTTGCTACATCAGGACTAGTAACATATACTGACAAGGGTTTCTCAGTCTTGGTCGGATATGACAATCCGGTGTTCGATGGCATCTTCGAGTTCTGCTCTATTTCCGCAGGCGGGACACTAGGTTTGTTCAAAAGGAAGTGAGCGAGTCGTTCAGATCCTGATGTCAGTTCTTCCAGCCGCTGCGAAGGCCATTGCGTCTGGCTCCGCCGACATTGGTATCAACTGGGCTGGCGGGCTGCATCATGCCAAACGACAAGAGGCCAGCGGCTTCTGCTACATCAATGACATAGTCCTCGGGATACTGGAGCTTCTGCGCGTCTACCCCCGCGTGCTTTACATCGACATCGATTGCCATCACGGTGATGGCGTCGAGGAGGCTTTTTACACCTCTGAACGTGTGATGACCTGCTCTTTCCATAAGTACGGAGACTTCTTTCCTGGAACTGGCACTCAAAGAGATCGAGGCGTCGGGAGAGGTTACGGCTACGCCGTCAACGTGCCTCTTCGTGACGGCCTCAGCGACGACTCATTCCGCGAAGTGTTCGAACCAGTGAGTGTGTGGTGTGGATAGTAGACCCTCATCCAGCTGATCTCATCCAACTTCTTCTTAGGTGATCAGCAAGATCATGGAGGTCTTCCAGCCATCTGCTGTCGTCTTGCAATGTGGCGCTGATTCGCTTTCCGGGGACAAACTCGGTCAATTCAACGTTTCAATGTACGGCCACGCAGCTTGCGTTCAGTTTGTGCGCAGTTTCAATGTCCCATTCATACTTCTTGGTGGGGGTGGATACGCTGTGAAGAACGCTGCTCGAGCATGGACGTACGAGACCACATGCGCCCTAGGCGTAGAGAAGGACGTCGATGTCGTGTTGCCATGGACCGACTACTTCGAGTGGTTCGGTCCCCGGTATCGCCTTGAAGTTCTTGCGAGTAATGTCGAGGACATGAATTTACGAGATAACTATCTCGAGCGCATCAGGTACTGTGAGTGCCAGCATGCTTTGCTATCAAAGGCTGACCTGGCGCAGGACGCTTGCGTTACAACAGCTATCTGAGCTGAAGGGCGCTCCGTCAGTAGGATTGCATGATACACCTCGTCAAGCGCTGGACGAACATCTTGGCTTAACATCTGTAACTGTACGGGGATTGCACGGAGAGGTTGACGACCTTGATAAGCGGATAGCCCGTAGGTGCTTTTAATCTTGGACTGTATCGCATGCTAAGCAACCGTACCGTGCGCAGAAATGTCTCGATATGTATACGAACAGCAAGACCCAGGGGCTCCCGCGCTGTCGGTCGACGAGTCGGACTCTTCGACGGAGTACGACTCTGATGACGCCGAATCTCGCCGACGGCAGTCGATCCGACATACGGAGAAGTGGAGGCGAAGGATGAGTATCATATCCAATGAATGGTACGAATTACCACCGGCGCTGGATCTTCACGAATGCGGCCCAGCCACTGTGGACGGATCAAAGAGACAAAAACGACGAAGCCTATTCGACAGCGGCCTATCGTGGGACTATGGTACAGGACAAGCCGTCGTCAATCGCTTCACTGGACTTCTCCCTAGTGTGTACGCAAGCGGCTCCGACGAGTTATTTGGAGTTGATGAAGAGGATGTTTACGGCCCAGTGGATGATGCAGCCTTGGAAGGATACTGAGTACGAAGCCTGTTGACATAACAGTGGATAGAACAACTTACCCATACGCATTTATAGTGGCGGATCACCCGGATGACGAGCCGCAGGCGTGAGGGAGCGCTGCATGTAGACACAGTCGACCCATTGGTTCATCTTCCACCCCATATTCTTCAATCTCCCTGATTGCACGAACCCGTGTCTCTCGTGCAAGGCGATGGATGCACGGTTCGAACTTGCTTCTTCGTCTCCGCCAGGCACTGGCGCGTCTCCGATAATTGCTACTAGCGTCCCCCAGGGACCATTCTTCTGACAAGCTTCTACGAGCGATTGCAGAAGTGCGCTGCCGATGCCTTGACGAGAGTAGCCTGGTGCCACGTAAATGGTGGTTTCGAGGGTGTAGCGATATCCACTGCGCTCCGCATAGGGAGACGCGTAGGTGAAGCCCACAATGACGTTCGTCCCGCTGAGAGATCTTGTGGCGACGAGAAAGGGTAGATGGAGAGAGCATAGCGATTGGTACTTCGAACGAAAAGTATCCATGGAAAGCGGCGTCTCGGCGAAGGTAGAAAGGGAGTGGAGCACATAGTGGTTGTATATGGCGCAGATGGTGTCTAGATCTGGAGTTTGAACAGGACGGACAGATAGATCTACTGAAGACGACATGGTGGTCCAAGTATGACTGGGCTTTATCGCGAGATAGCGGGGATAATGGATGAAGGCGGCGACGCGATCACGTGGGTTATGACAGTATCGCCAGTACCTTACAGGAGGGAGCCTCCCTCAGCTGCCTCGTCGAAAGCCCTCATCTTGCGTTCCAGCTCCACAATCTTAGCTTCCTCAACTGTAGCATCAAGTCCCTTCCGCTTCAATGGGTTGGGCAGTTCTAGACGCAGGCCAAGCCGATAAGACACTATAAGCGGGTGAGCCAATTCGGCTGTATATAGAGTCGATGGAATGTCGTACAGTTTGTCATGCTAGTGTCCTACATACAAATACATTAGTAGATGTCGGGGCCGAAAATCGATGAGATGTCGAACCTCGCGCTGCCACCCATCCCATTCGACATCATCTGGTGCAGTCCCTTTGAGATACTCGTAGTCGAACATGAATTCAAACTCTGACTCCTCCCAAAGCTCCTCTTCCTTCCCACGCTTTCCTTCGGATAGAAAAGGGATGAAATACCACATCACTTCATCGACATCTCCCTCACGCAGCTCGGCCGTATCTTCGTACCTCTCTACATCGTCGTCTTCATCAGAGCCATAGAAGTCCTGTTTGACTTGGTATGGGCTATATGGAGTACCGTGTTGCGTTTGTTTCAGCTGTCCCAATGTCACAGTAATGCCGACCTTCAAAGCTAGCTCGCGAACGAGATTGATGAAGACGAAGTCGGAGCCTTGTAGATCTTGGAAGGTAACGAATTGAATGAGCGTGTCTCCATACGTATCCTCATCGGACACGATGTAGTAAAGCTCTTGTGGACATTCCGCTTCGTCCCTCCTTTTGATCCAGGTTTCAAGAGCTTGGGCTATATCCCGAGCAGCAGGGGTCGAGTCGAAGATGACGGGTGCGGGGCTAGGACCGGTGTGCAATAAATCATAACGCAATAATACCTGAGCGCCCGAAGTGATCGGGTCATGTTCTATGATCGTGTCTGTAAGAGGATAAATCAGTATCAAGACACCTGTATGGACACAAGATCTCACTAGAGCACCAGCACAGGATACTGGTAGCGTAGGCACTCTCAGAGCTCGTCGACATAACCGTTGATTCATGCCCAAACCGAGCGGTAATGCTTCCACCTTCATGAGCCGTCGGAAGAACATATACAAGTGATGCTAGTAGATTGACATCGTCGGTGCTTATAAGAGAGTTTTCAGCTCGGTGTATAAGGATCAGCCATGGCGCTTGGCGCAACGCACGTAGTGTATTTACTATATCCGTGCAGTTCAGTGAGTGAAGCGCAGTAGCTGGATGGTAAACGCACAAGCGAGAGCCGACAGGGCATATATAGAGTCCCTGGAGTTTGACTGTGATCGCGTCTGGATTTGCGCCAATGAGACCCAAGGCTGTAAACATGGACTTCGCGGTCTTGGTTACCGCCGTATTCCACTTTGGATACAAAAAGCGCACACGCGCAGCGTCGATTTCGAGAGGGGTTTTAGTGCTGATGTCTACTGAAAGGGGCTGCTTCAAAGCCTGAATGGCGGTAGACGATACAGGTAACCCCAGAACATCCCATTGGTCCAGGATGTTAAGCTCCAGGCAGGGATTTATCATGGTGGCGCTAGGTGACGCAACAGCATATTTTCCACCAAATTTGGGATGATTGTCTTCGAAGAGCTTCTTCATGAGTTTCTGATATTACAGAGAGGATGTGTCAGACGTATAGTAGACCTGCATGAGCTCCAATTCCCTGACCGTGACATTTTCACTGGATGGTGGTGCAGTAGCGGGCGTCTGAGGCGCATAAGGGTCCAATGTCAGACATACATACTCTCGATATGCTATGCAGATTCATACCTGCATGATTCCTCGACGTAGCCAAAGAGTGATCAACACCGGTAGGGAGGTCGACGTCGAAAGCAAGGGAGGGCCAGCGATTCAAACGTTCATGGACGCGCACCGGAACTGCGGTCCGAAACGCGTCAGAACCAGCCGCGCGCGCGACGCGTCTGTGTTCGAACTCACCCCTATCCTCCACCACAGCGCCGAATCTCATGGCAAGATCATCTAAGAGGAATGTCGCGTACTTTCATGACCGTGCGTGACCTAGCTGTCTGGCACTAAACCTACCTCGCTGACGTGGTATTGTAACAGCGGATGTTGGCTCGTATTCTTACGGCCCGTCACACTTGATGAAGCCCTTGCGGATGCGAATAACGCACGAACTGTGTAATGCATATGACCTATTGACGATGATGGATGTTCAAGTGCGTAACCGATCACGTACTATGAGGTTCTGTAGTTGACGATGTGTGTGTTAGAGAGCAGAGAGATCCTCCGCGGAAGCGATGTGTGCTTTTCACACAGACGAGTACATCGAGTTCTTGAGCAAAGTCACGCCAGAGACGGTAGAGGACCTTACTTTCAATGGAAATCGATGTGCGTGGCTTCTGTTCTGGCGATATCTTGAATACTAACTGAGATATCAGTTGGCATGTCGCAAAACTGGGATAATCCTGCATTCGAGGGCGTGTTCGAGTTTTGCTCACTATCTGCCGGAGGATCCGTCGGTGCGTGCTTTCATACATTCTACGTAACTCAGCTGAACAGTACTGTAGCCGCTGCAAAGACGCTCTCCTCTGGGTCCGCCGAAATAGCCATCAACTGGGCCGGGGGATTGCATCACGCGAAGAAGGCGGAAGCCAGCGGCTTCTGCTATGTGAACGACATCGTGCTCGGGATATTGGAATTATTACGCGTCTTTCCGCGCGTACTGTACATCGACATCGACTGCCACCACGGCGACGGAGTTGAAGAGGCTTTCTACAGTTCCAACCGTGAGCAATGTCTCCATCATGAAGGACTCCTAATGAGATGCTCATGCGTAGCTTCCGGCTTGCTCAGGTGTCATGACGTGTAGTTTTCACAAGTATGGCTCCTACTTTCCCGGTACTGGTCAGCTCAAGGATCGCGGCGTTCGAGACGGCTTTGGCTATGCAGTCAATGTTCCGTTTAAAGACGGTCTTTCCAACGGGACCTTCCATGATATGTTCGATCCTGTACGTCATCTGTTCCTGACGTTCATTACATGACTAAATACATACTTGTAGATCATTGACAAGATCATGGAGGTGTTCCAACCGTCCGCGGTCGTGCTTCAGTGTGGGTCCGACTCGCTTGCTGGCGACCGACTCGGCTGCTTCAACCTCACGATGCAGGGCCATGCGCACTGTGTGCAGCACTTGCGCAAATTCAACGTTCCATTGATGCTACTCGGCGGCGGCGGCTACACAGTGAAGAATGCCGCACGGGCGTGGACGTATGAGACAGCATGCGCTCTGGGCGTCGAGCAGGACTTGGATCTTCGCTTGCCGTATAATGAGTTCTTCGAATGGTTCGCACCCAGGTATAGACTAGAGGTTGCTGAGACAAACCTGGAAGACTTGAATCCCAAGGACGGCGCTCACAAGCAAATACTGTGAGTGCAACTTCTAGCCCCTATCACGAGGAGGCTCATTAGCCATAGACAGCAGGTTCTGCAAAATCTAAGCGATTTGAAATCCGCACCGTCAGTCGGTTTGCAGGACACGCCGAGAGACAGCATCGGCGATCATCTTGGTCTAACGCGTAGCGAAACGATTGAAATCGACGATCTTGACCGGAAATTAGCGCGTAAGTGGTTTCGTCGCTCACTTTCGCGGCTTCGACGCTTATTTTTCACAATAGAATACTCGCGATTTGTCTACGAGACGCAGGAGCCAGAGCCTTCCGATCGAGGAAGTGAAGACGAAGAGTCAGACTCTGGTTCAGTAGCTTCACGAAGGCGAAGCCGGAGGACACGCAATAGCCGCAAGTCCAAGCGCATGAGCATTCTGAGTAATGAGTGGGAGGAGCTCCCGCATATGGATCTGTACGATCCCCACGAAGCGGTTAACGGCACACGGCCCAAGCGACGATACTTCAATAGCGGGCTGAAATGGAATCCGCAGCAAAGAATGGCAATCGTAAATGGCTACGACGGCAGCCTCAGCGTGGGGGAGGTCATGGAGAGAGGCGGTCGAGGTCTAAGAGCTAATGATGCAATGGACATTGACGAGTAGCTGCACTTTTGTACCTTGCAGTACTTCAGGATTTCTGTACTTTAGACACTTACAAAACACGCGACGCGATGCAGATTAATCAGGTGACCGCGTTTGGTTGCTGGTGGCATGGCGCTCGCCCGGGCCCGAGTTGCTGCTGACTCTGACCACCATCCCGACTTTCACTCACGACCGTCAATCCTTTACACGTTGATCATGACCGCGCGCATTCCATACGATGTCTGGATTGATATATTAGGCAATGTTGAGGAGACAAAGGATCTGGCGCACTGCGTGGTGGTCAATAGTTTGATGTCTCAAGCTGCGTTACCCGTCCTGTACCGGACTATCAGGGTGAAATATGTCGATCTAGATGGAAGAACCGGTGTCTCGATGGTACGCATACAGACAGACTATCATCAATCGTGCTAACCACGGTCTAGATACACTCAAACAACGCCTTCGTAACACTGAAAGCTCATCCGCATCTGCTTGTTTATGTGAAGGAGATACGCTTCCATGGTAAGCGAGGCCTGTGGAGCATTTCTGAAGCTACGAGTGTCCAATTTGATTCTCCGTGCAGTCTATAATCGCTTGCACAATGCGAGATATACTGTCCACGATAGCGGCGCCCCGGTAGATGTGATGTCTACGTTGTTCAACCTCACGGCGTGTACTATTTGGTCGCCCACGGACAACATTATCTCTTCAGAAGTTCTCCATGATATCATCTCCAAACTACGACTGTGTCACAATTTAACACATCTACACTGGGATTTCGGCATCACGAGACAACACATGCCCATTCTTAACCGACTACGAGCGAACACTACCCTTCGATTACGATCGCTCACCCTCGGTGACGCATCCACAGAGGCTATCCGGTCTTTGGATGTCATACTACGCTCTTTTGATGAACTCACCAGCTTACGTCTCCAGGTATCAGCGTCCATTGCATCTCGAGTTGATTGTATTTCGCTAACCGGTTCGTGCGGCTCGACGTCCAGTCTTCTGCAGGGTTGGACGTAGCACTCTCTCAAGACCTTGTGGCTAACGGCGCGCTTTCTCGCCTGGAAGCCCTGCAGATAGGCTTCTCACACACGCTACCAGCTCCGGCGCTTCTAAGCTTTGTCTCTGCCGGCTCTAATCTTACCGAGCTCGACGTCGTATACGACTATTTCCTACTTGGCCGCGATAGGGTACGAGCCTTCATAAAAGAGCGTTTTACGTCGCTGACGGCTCGTATTGCCTTCAGAACACTCCTTTGCCAGACGAGCTGGGATTGTCGCATCTGAAGAGCCTTGTCGTCCGACACCAAGGCGTTGCTGGTAAGTCACTTAGGTTCCCACTACATTCAGATGTTATGGCTTTGCTAAATCATTCAACAGATGTTAACGCCTTTCATGAGCTTTTCTCATGGGTATCGCGTCTCGCAGCAAAATCTCCTTTGCAGCACCTGAACGTCGTCTCCGATGACTGTAAGCGCCACGGCTGCAAAGGTGGGGCTTGCCTAGCGACAGTGGCCCGGCAGCATCCGACGCTCGTATCATTATCGGCCGCGCATGTATACCTCGGCGCAGCCTTTATATCGCTGGTTGCGAAAGCGTGTCCGCTATTGGAAGATATTGAGTGTGCGCCGCCTAAGCCGCCTCGCGTCCGAAGATTGACGTCGGGACCGACTGAATTGGTGCGTTGTAAAACCGAGAGTTCGCTCGCAGCAATACGCGGCGCGCGGTCAGAACCCACGCTCATTATGATACGCTCCTTAGGATGTTGATGGGCTGCGATCCGCACTGTCTGCACGATCCTCCGGTTTCACGATTGTCAACACGCGTCTGACAACGCAAGGTAAATTTGTGGCGTGTATGAAGCGACGGGTCCTTCGCGCGCTCCCCGGCTTATGACACTTTCCGTCAAGAAAGCCGATGATGGTGGGCTCGGCGCGATGTTGCAGTTAGCATGTCATGGTGTGGATGGCTCTAGTATACTCCGTCTTGACGGCATGTTGTATATCATTGCCTTATACCAGTGTGAATGATTTGTGACGCTGCACAAGCTTGCGAATCTGCGCGCCCACACGCATGCCCCTTACCCCGTCTGTTACCGCCGGTGTGCTGCATAGGCTGGGCGGGTGATGGCGGTACGCTGTTCGCTCAGGTTCGTTCGCATCTGTTCGAGAGTCTCACGCTTTCCTGATGGCATCCCCTAGCCTCCCCGAGCATACCTGTCCGCGGGTGCCTACGTTTGCGGATCATATAGAAGGTGGAGCACAGTGTCGTACGAGCTCATACACCCGACATTTGCGCTCGTCCTTGCCATTTCACACCCAACTCTGTGCCCACAATGTCGAAAACTATCGAGGATTTCACCGTCCAGCGCGTACAGTACACCACAGACCTTCCCGTCTATGAAGTTTTGAAGAGGATGGATGCCGCAGTCAACCGCGACTCGGAGAAGAACATCGTACGCTCCATCCGAGCCGCGCGAACGCCCAAGGAGCTTGAGCTGCGCGTGAAGGAGGTAGCGGGAGACAACTTCGGGTACGCTATGATATTGCGAGCACAATGCTAGGGCTAACATTGCGCAGCTTCTTCTTCGAGTTCAATCACAGCAATTGGCTCAAGATGTACCTCGGCTCGGACGATGTACCGGAGATGCATGTCTACACCATTGGCAACCCCATCCTCGCACAGACTATGCTCAAACACAGGCCGTTGTCGGGGCTGTATGTTCCTCTTCGGCTGATGATTATGGGAAAGTACGCAGATGGCAATCTGGGCACAATAGTCATCTATGACCTACCTTCGTCCATGATCGCTACCGACGACAGAGGCGAATTGCGAGAAGCTGCCGAAGTACTTGACCGCAAGCTTGAGGCGCTGGTGCAGGAGGTGACGAGTGCTGCGTGTCGAGTATAGTGTTTGCCACTAGCACGATATCGACGCTCGTAAGTGGTTCTTTTAGGGCCTGTTCGGCAACCGGATATCTCATGTTCAGTACATGAATTTGATGGCATTTTCGTCCCTGATTGGCCAGAAAGCCGTCGAAAGCTCCAGACACTTGTGTGACCTGCCTTAGAAGGCGAAGATATCCGGAGATATCGCAGATTCTGACATCATATCAGGTTGCCGAACAGGCCCTTAGATGCATCCGAATTATGTAAACCCCCAGTTAACTGACTCTAAGGTGAACAGCACCTTGGAATGGATGCAAGCGCTACCGACGCCCCAAGGAAGACGTGCTGGCAGATTAGTCCCGACCTATGTTGCCTTTGGCTCGGCGAGATTGCTCGCAGGGTAGCGCCTGGCACTGCTGGTCACGACCACGCCGGACGTGTCCGCATCGCGACCTCACCATTACGATGGATCATCTTACGGCTGGCAACACTGTGTGGCCATCATAGACGTACTCTACTCGGTTCTCAGACCATAATCTTATAGACGATATAGATGCATGATCACCATATTTATGACGCGAAACTCTTCCAGGGGAATGAATCATGACTTGCTCGACTGTAGCAATTCAAGAAGGTAGAGTGGCCAACTGCATTGATCATGGTTTGGGTTGTACAAACATCTGAGTATAATGCATCCAATTGACAGATACTACATTCAAGAGCGGTTGAAGCGACGGCGAGTGTACTCCAGAACGACTTCCTACGGTCGCAAACATCAGCGCTGTTATATGGAAGATGGCGCGAAGTGAACACAGCGTACCTCATCCCAGGTCTTCTTCCAGGTGTCGCGAGCCAAAAGCTCTTTGATGTACTTAGCCACGCGCGCGAACTTCTCGTTCTCAAAGATCTCCTTGTACACCTTGGTGCCCTCTCCCTCGGCGAACTTGCCTACGTCATTGCGAAGAAGTAGCTCGATGCGACCAAGGAATGGCTGAATGGCGGCGTCTGCGATCGACCATTGTCCGACCGCGAACCCTTCCTTGGGAAGCAGCGCCTGGACGGCCTCGAGCCCTGCGAGCAAAGCATCCGGCCCCTCGCCGCGCATGAAAAGAGCGCCAAAGCCCGGGTTGAACTTGCTGCTGGTAGTCTCGATGAAAAAGCGAGCCTTTGCGCGCTCAACTGGGTCGGTAGGCAAGAGACCAGGATAGAGATCGGCCAAGAACTCGATCAGGACACCAGATTCAGCAATCTTGACGCTCTCAGGAGAAGGCTTGTCGGCCGGGACATCGGGTCCACCGTACGCAACCGCGGGCACCTTGGGCGCGTTAGCGTGAGTAGGGAAGGGCGAATAAACAACTACCTTGAGCGCTGGGTTGACCTCGTGATACCAGCTGGGTTTGTTCGCCAGGTCTATGCGGTATTCCTTGGGCTCCACACCAGCTTCGGCAAATGCGATCGCCACCTACATCCAGGATTGCGATGAGTGTTCGTACTCCTTACACAGAGGAACAATGCGTACTCGCTGTGCCCAAGGGCAGATCTATAGCGCGTCAGGGTGATTGAATGAGGACAATACTGATGAACTTGAACGAACCCTCGAGGTATAGAAGTAGATGTTCGGGGCAGACATAGTTAATCGCGATGATAGGTGTTCTGTAGGAAATAAGTTGCTATGCGCTTAGAAGCTCAAGACGGCGCGGATGCCTTTATATGTAAACCTCCGTGCTGACGCCATTCCTTGACATGATTCGAAGAGCTGGTGGCGAATCACCCTCCTGGTCGAGAGGCGACCCACAGGCATTAGCGTCGTGGCTTACTCATTCGTGTCAGCTTTAGGCTCTCAATCGGTCAAGAGACTCCATGAGCCTGAGAGTATGACACGGGGAATTCTATGGCCAGCGATACGAGGAGCGTTTTGCACAGTAATCCTCGAAGACACTAGCATCATGGGAGGCGCACGCAAAAGCCGAACTTCGGATTTAGCCTTGCCATGCGTGCAACAAGGCACGCGCCACGAACCGTCGGAAGGGTTGGACCACTACCACGACTGCTGTGTTTCCTACTGTTGACGCTGGCTACAATGCTATCGAGACTGGCGAGAACGCACAGTACTAAGGCTTCAGTCCGACCCGGTGCTGTGTCACATTCCTTACGCTTGCTTCCTAAGCCGTTGTCTTCACCTGTCGGCGATTGTCGCCGGCACTACGCCTTCTCTCCCGTACAGAGTCAGCCGTCCCCCGCGCTTGATCTTGATCTTGAAGAACACGACTTCACAGATGAAGAACTAGCAGAGATTGATGCCTTTGGCATATACTCGGTTATTCTCCCGCCGGAACCCGTTGCAGAGCCCAAAAGAGTACAACTTCTCCGGCCTGTACCTCCGCATATTACTCGACCATCATACATAGCCAGCTCGAGCTGGTTGCCTAAACTTGGCAGCGGATTTACACTTGGAGACGCCCGCATAACTTTGGGAACAGAAGCGGAAGTGAAACTGCGACAATCGGCCAAACTCGCGAAGAACGTCCTGGCTTTTGCTGGCAGCTTAGTACGCGTAAGTTCGGACACGATGTTTTGACTGCCACCGCCTCTGACATGAGAAGCCAGGGATAAGCACTGAAGCTATTGATAAGCAAGTGCACGAGTACATATTATCCAATGGCGCGTATCCGTCTCCGCTAGGATACAAAGGCTTTCCGGCATCTTGTTGTACCAGCGTCAACAACGTTGTTTGCCATGGCATCCCTGACGAGTATGTCCAATCTCTCTCTATGTAACGCTCCTGTACTGATATTCAACAGGCGAGAGCTCGAAGACGGTGACATCGTCAACATCGACATCACAGTCTATCTGGATGGCTACCACGGAGATACCTCGCAAACATTCCTCGTGGGCGATGTAGACGAACCCGGAAGAGCCCTTGTGCGGGACACTGCTGATGCTCTTGAGGCCGGAATCGCTGCCTGCGCCCCAGGGAAGCCTTTCAAAGCTATTGGTGCCGCGATCCAAGCTCTTGCGGATAAGCGTGGCCATTCTATAGCTCGATTTGACGGGCATGGCATAGGAACGGAGTTCCATCGTCAGCCATGGATCATTCACCAGCGTACGTATAGTTTTCTGACCCCGAAGACTCCCTACTCACGCATCGCAGGGAACGATCAGCCAGGATATATGCAACCTGGCCATTCCTTCACCATCGAGGTTTGTGGTGACAATGCTGTATATCCGAGCGTTCGCTGACGGAATCAAGTAGCCGGCGCTGGTCCAAGGCCTGAAACCCGATACGTGGACGTTTTCGGACGGTTGGACGGAGTCCACTCTGAACTGTGCGCGTTCTGCGCAGAAGGAGCATATGGTCTTGATTACGCAGACTGGCGTTGAAGTGCTTACTGCTTGATCTCTATCATACGCGCATCTGCCACTCGTACCATGATCTATGCGACATACTATTCCAAACTAGCTTGGATGGCGCAACGAGACAGATGCAGCATGGATGTGGATGAAAGCTATACAAGAATGGGTATCGTACATGACACGAAAGCAAAAATCCTACAAGAAAGCAAGTATGAATTGCACACTAAATGATTCAACCTCCAAAGCCTCACATATCCCTCGTCCTCCCACCCCTGGCCCAGACAAGCGGATCCCTTTGCCTAAAGCTCCCAACATATGCCTCCGCGTCTACAGGTGTAGGCTCAAACTCGTCCCCGCCACCCCACGCAAGATCGGGTAACAGCCTCGCAAGGTTCGGAGCTAGCGCGCGCGGGAGGGTACCGGATCGTTGTCTGCTGTGTCCCGGTGCATGTGTGGACGTTGAACCAGATTCCTCGGCCGGCTCCGGTGCCCGGAATGCACCGACTCTCCTGCTTAACGTCTGGAACATCGTTTGTCTGCTCGCAGGCGCGGGTGCGGGCGTAGGAGCCGGCTCCTGAGGAGGCGCATCGGCATGCTGCAAGAACGTCGTCCGGATCGACGAGTCTGATAGTCCGCGCGGTCGCAGAGTGCGAGCCTGCTCAAGCAGCCGCGGGTCGAACCCGCTGCCCGAAGCCTCCGCAGGCGTAGCAGGCGCATCAATCATCGCAGATACGTTGCGCGACATTGACACAGCCGCCATAGGCTTAGGCTCGTTTGACCTGTTGCTCGAGCTACGTCCCATAGGAGAAGCCGCGCTTCCAGGTGTCTTCGGTCGTAGCTTCGTCGCGGCTTTCACTACGACCCATGGATCCGCCTCTGCGGGTTTGGGTGCGCCGGCGAATATACCCATCAAGTTCGAGCTCGCTTGTCGCGGGGCAGGCGCAGCTACGGGCGACGGACGCGATCGGCGATTGGACGAGTCAGTGATGGCGCGTCCAGCGCCTGAGCCCGTGAACTCGACGTTGACGGTTGTCGTGCTTGCACTTGGGGCGGCGACGGCTTTGGGTACGCTGGGGCGAGAGGTAGGCGAGGGGCGGGTGCCGGGGCCAAGTGGAGACAGGAACCGTGGAGGTTCTGAGCTGGGCGTCGAGCCTGAGCTGTTGCCGCCGAACAATTTGGTCAGTGGCGCGATCCAGCTGGACGAAGCGCCCGCTCCAGCTGTAGTGTCGACAGCCTTCTCAGGGTTGAACACCATATCGCGGACTTTCGGCGCGAGCGACGGGTCCAGCACGATATCATTCAGCGTAACGCGCAATGTGCCGAGTTCGCGGAAGAGGTCCCGCGCAAGCTTGAGGAGGGCGCGAAGGTCTTTGCGTGTGCATGTTGTAGCGAATTTGTCGTCTTCAAGTGCACCCCGCAGGGCAAGGCGTAGGCCTGCGACTTCGGATACGATGCTTTCAACTGAGCTGCGGGAGATGTAGCTGACGTCTGCGCCAACGAGGTTTTGGCGCTTCAAACGGGTGGTAAGCGTAAGGGCGTCAGCTTGCTGGATGCGGGAAAGAAGCTGTCCGAGACGCTCGAGAAGGGCGCTGAGCGTTGACATGGGGTCGACTAAGGATGATGACTCTGACAATCCGTCGTGCGGTGATACGGAGGAAGACATGTCGCTGAAGGGTTGGAAGGTGGATAGAGCTGGTCCTAGTAGATCCTCTGTCTGTACGCCGCGCTGTCGCCGAAGTGGTGATGCTCTGCGCTTCTTCGGTGATGTTTGTGTCAGACCGCTTCCCTGCTTCTCTACAGCGTCTCCGACGAGAGTATAATCCTCAGATATAGCGATGCCCATAGACCTCATGGTCGTGTCCGCGCCATCCAGCGAATCCGGTGATAATGATCGCACACCTGCTGGAGGCGTTGCGAGCTCGTATTCTCGCCGTGGTATCTCAATGCTGGAAGAACGTCTTGCTTTGTGTCCACGTCCACGTATTGAGAAGGCTGATGATAATGGCGATATCGGGCCGGGTGCGGTACCATAGGTCATGCGTGAGGAGGTGGCCAAACTACGGTGCATACGCGAACCAGGCCGGCTGGTATGGTCATGTATCGTACCCTCTAAGAACATCGTCAGCTATCGCCTCACGAGGGGGTCGCATTCAGTCGTCTCACCATATGGGGAGAAGTTCGCCGCTGCGCGGTACTCCTCAGCTTCTTCCTGAAGAGTATGTAGCTCTTCACGGGTATCAGCAAGCATGCTCTGCAGCTCAGCATTGCTTTGCAGCAGTCCTTCGTTGTCTTCGACGAGAGACTCCAGTATATGTGTGACTTCGCCGTCGTTGGCCATGGACGATGCTTGACGGACCTGTGGTAAACGCATTAATGGCATGTATGACAACGAGTCATCAAGATGTTTACCGTCGCCTGTATCTTCGCAAGCCGTGATTTTGCGTCATGCAGTATCACTTCGGAAAGCTCTTGCCGTTGCTGATATTGTGCGTCAACACTATCGGTCAACTGGCGGATCTGAGCACGAAGCTCGGCTACCAAACGGTGTGTTAGTTACACATGTAAGCCTCCGGGACGCATGTATGCGCACCATTCTTATCGCCCAGCGATACAAGCCGCGTTTCAGTAACTCGCGCCCTAGTAGCCTCCGCATCCCTCTCCTGCCTCAGATCATCCCGTTCCTGCGCAACGGCCCGTAACTTCCCTTCCCAGCCCACAGCTCTCGCATGGTCCATATTCAGTCTACTAACAGTCGCTTTTAGCTCCTGCACTTCCGTTTGAAGATCCTTGTTCGCTGATTCTGCGACCTCGGCGTTGACCATGGACTGATTCGCGCGCTGGACATCCACATGAGCCAAACCATTCCATACGCGAAACCAAGAGTGATACGCACGCGCTCGAGTACCGCGTTCTCCCGTACGAGGTCCGCAACGCGCGTTTCGAGCTCGGCTCGCGAGCGCGGCTCGTCGTCGAACTCTTGTAGCTCATCAATCGACACTTCGTCCACCGAAGGCTCATGCCTGCTCTCGCGCTCGCGCTAAGGCTACGATCAACATCCACACTGCCAATACAATTGCATCACGTACTTGGACTTTGCGCACGTAGGCCTCATGTCGTTGCAACAATGCCTGCCCGACCTCTGCCCGAAGCTATCATCAGGCCACTTTCCATGCACCAGTACACCTCAATGCGCACCTGCACTGAGCACAAGCCTGCTCTCAAGCTTAGACTTTACAGCAAGCCACGCTTTCGTATACTCCGGATCTACGTCATCCCCAGGCTCAGGTGTAGAAGCACGCGAGAAACCATGCAACGACCGTGCGAGGTCTTCGACGTTGGCCGTCGCGACGTAGAGGCTATTTCGCGACGGAGAGTCAGGTGGCGGCGTCGAAGGCCCAGCAAGGGCAGACGAGTCAGGCATGGCCCGAAGAGTGTGGGTAGGATGTGGTCTGAGATGGTGGTAGGATGAAAGGCGTGTAATAGAGCCGGACTGCAGCAGTGCTGCATCTGAGACAATCTCTATTTAGCGATCACGCGCATGTTCACTTCATTTCCGTGTCCATGAGGCGTAGCGCCTTTGTCCCTAGTTCGAACAAGATACAGCAAATAGTACTAGTGCGTACAAGAAAACATAGTGACAGCATGCTCAGAGCACTGAATAGCGGACAAGATAGTTCAACGATACCCTCCGTGGTATCGCGGACCAGACGAGTGCCGATCATCTCGTCGGTCCCGGTCGCGCCGATCATAGTCATCACGACGACCTCCGCCACCACCTCCTCTGCGTTTCCCTCTATCCCAGTCGCGGTCACGGTCGCGCGAAGATCCACCCTGGTAAGAGGACCCTTTGTGCGATTGGTACCCTCCACCGCTCGATTTGTCGCGATTTCGGCTGCCCTGCCCGCTTGACTGCCCACCTCTATCACGACCACGGTCCCTGTCCCGATCTCGGTCACGCCTGTCCGAGCTCTGCCGCGAGTTACTTGGTGGCGCGTCCGCACTCTCGATGCGGTCAAACAACGACAACTTCCCAGTAGGCACAAACATCGGAGCCTTCTTCTTTCCTGCACCCGCCGCACCAGACCCCGAACCCGAAGCACTGCCATTCCCCATCCCTCTCGACCTCGCATTCTTCGGGTTACTAAACCAATCGTCCTCGTCCTCCCTCTCCTGCTTATCCTGCCACGCCTTCGCCATCTTCTGCTTCTTGTCCTTCTTCGCACGTTGCCCGACCTGCGCCGGTGCACTGAATCCCCATCCGTCCATCAAATCTCCGCCGTCTTCCCATTCTCGTGGCGGTCGGGCGGAGGATTGGGCGGAAGGTTGAGTGGCGTCGTAGAAGGGTCCCGACATGGTGTTGTAGGCGCCGAATGCCGAAGGAATGGTCGGGCAGCCTTCCATGAACGTGCTTTCGCAATCCTAATTTCCCGTTCAGGTTAACTTGGGCGCTGTCAATCAATATCGTAGGACACTCACATCTCCAAGATGGCCTGCTTCACCGCAATTATAACACCACTCATCCGTTGCGATATATGCCTCTCCACCCTCACCCAACTTCAGCTCACTCAACCGTGCACGGGCCTCAAGCAGTCCATGGCGCTCTGCCTCGGAGACGTACTCGTACATGCGCCAATGCGTCGGGCATTCAACCGTTTGATGCTTCGAAGACCCGCAACGGTCACAATCGTTGTAAGAGTTGTCCATCATCTGCCTGCTCTTATTGCGATTCGGGCAGTTCTATGGGAAAATTAGTTTGAAGGCAGGGGAGATGCGAGGCCGAGGCGTACTTGTCGAAGATGACCCTTCATACCGCAAGTATGGCAAGTCTTGCTGATCGGACACCCGAACGTTGTATGTTCTCCCCGTACGCCACAAGTCATACACTTCCGAGGGGTCAGCATGACACGCGGATATTTGGGGAGTATAGCACGTACGATCTTGAGTGTACATTCACCTGTAGTATGCTCGCCCTCCGCACCACACCGTTTACAAACAACCCGTCTCTTCTCATCCTCCGGCTTCTCAAAATACCGCGCCAGATCCGTCTGCATAGAACCCATTAGCCCCAGTTTAAACCAATTTACCGGAGACAGACGTACAGGACGGTCATCATAGTCCAGAATTTGTATGAAGCCCTCTACATCTTCTCCCTCCGATAGAGGCGAAGGCGGCCTTATAATCTCAATCGGCTTCCCGTTCGCGTTCTCTGCGAGTACCGATACGTGCGCTGGTAATAGTAGAGCTGGCGTCTCTGGCGTTTTGACATATGCGCTTTCCTCTGTCGAGCTCGAAGACGAAGGAGCAGATGCAGGTTTAGCGTCGAAGAAAGCAAGGTCTTGTGGTATTGGCGCCGGCGCCGTGTCAACGAAGAAGAGGTCATCCAGATTCGGCGTCGCGGAAACAGGTGCAGGTGCAGGAGCAGGGGACGAGCGTGCAGATTTATTCTTCTTTCGTCGAGACTTCCTAGCCGTAGGTGTACCCTCCTGCCCAGCCTCATCCTTCACCTCCACGGCCTGATCCTGACCGGCATCTTGGCCCGACCGTTTGCGTTTACGCTCGCGCCGACTCGAGCCTTTGCCTTCTGTAGTTGCATTCGTGCGAGCAAAGTCGACTGAATTTATCTCTTCAATGTCGCTGGTGTCATCCGTGAGGTCGATGACCTGGGTAGCCATGGTCCGAGGTGAGGGTAGAGGGAGAAGGTAGGAGAGAAGACTTGTGCGCGCCGCGCGCAAACGACGTCTGTTCGAAAATGGGAGGTGTGGCTCACGATCACGAGCTCGGTCCGACTGCCGAGCCAAACTAAGTACTTCCCGCCGCGCGCGCTTGAGGCAGCCTCTGCCGCCCTCTGAGAGCGACGTCCACAACCACTCCTCACTGTCTTTTGCTCAACTTCGGGAATGGGCACGCTTAAGGTGCTATCTTCCGTGGACGTGGATGAAAGACGCTCATTGCGGTACATACGCCCTCCAGCAAAGCCATTATCGCGCCTTTTACATATAAAAGTACAGTAGAGAAAGGGGAATATATATGGGTCCTGTAACCGCGCGTACTCGTATTGTGTCAGCTCTTGCATCCTCAAACAGTGACGTCATCTAGAGGTCCGAAGGAAGGCGGTTTATCCTCTTGCCTGATTTGGTCATGATCGAAAAGCTGCACTTGATCGTCGTACACAACCTGGCGCTTGGTGTCTATGATGACCTCGATTCTGCCGGGCGACTGCAAACAGACGTCGGGTTCGCGAACCTATTGACAGGGAGAATGACATCGCGCACCGTATGCGTTCCCGATTCTTCACCATGTAATACCTCTGAGTTCTTGTCGGCATCGGATTGCACGGCGGAGCCTTGCGAGTGTGGCGTGTTGATCTTGCCCAGGGGGTATCCGGAGGTGCCACCGCCGCGAGTCATGACGACCCCGAGCTGCTGACGGCGAGGGATATTGTACCTATGGCGGTACCAGTTGCGCAGGTTCAGACTGGAGGACAGAGGGGTCAGAGGGCTGCTGCTGCACAAGGGATGGTACGACATACGTTGCGAGGATGGAGTTAGAGTATACTAAAGAATCAGCGTGAGTACATAGTCATATTGTGCTCTGGAAGCAGAGTCTTGCTCACGCTTCGCAAGGGTGAAATAGACTGGAAGACACAGATCAGTACGCCAATGCGCAAAACATCGTCGGCATCACTCACTTCCTAGGAATACGTAGTTATGCGGCATCCCGACCCACTGTTGGATGTGGCTCGTGAGTGGCGAGAATACCGTGAAGTACTAGGGTAGCGTACGCAAGCGATGAAAGCAATCACCACCACACAAGTGAGAGCGCCGTCGTTGATTGTAAAGACGATGGTGGTGTCGACCATCTCACGCGTGCTGTTAGCTAGTCTAAGCAACAATAGGTGAGCCACAATTCGATCAAGACACTCACACCGTGTACCCTTCCTTGAGCTTGCGCAGGTACCAGTATCGCGCGATAGAGATGTAGATGTCCGTGACAGCCGATATGATGACACCTGCCGTGAACAGTGTTATATATCTACCGGCTATCTCAGCAAAGCTGCCTGCTTCGAGCCTATGTTGAAGGTATGAGCGTGAGACGTGAGGCAAGGAAGGGGATTGGTGTGCTGACATCTTGATGGAAGTCACTGAAGTGTAGGATAGTCTAGTTAGTCAATTGCGCTTCGGGAGCGCTGGCGTTGGGTGCTTACCGAGGCCCGTGGCTATACGCGACGAAGGTTAGAACGAGCAAAGGGAGGCGCTAGTGCCAATGCTCACCGAGGCGAGCAAGGGAAAGTATGATGATGGGTACTGTTATCCACCAGTTACCCTTGCTAAGCTTATGAATCCGCCACCCGTAGAACCTGTATGCGCGTCAGAGAGGACGGCGACAACTACGCTTCAACTCACGCATTCACGCTCAAGGTGATGATTGTGGTCAGTATTATGTTGATCTACGTTCACGAACGGTCATGAGCGAGAGCTTGACACCACCAGGGCCAGGATGACGCACCGGGACGGTATGGAAAATGTGCACTATGGCTTCGGGATTATTGTAGTTGCTGATCGTGTAGAGCCATACAGAAGCACATATGACGCAGGTATGTACCGCATCCAAAAGCCTAACCAGCCCGATGTCAACGGCCATCAACATAGAGTATGCCGTCGACACTCACCAGATCCACCCTACCAGCACCTTATAGGCCGAAGTGTCCTGTGGGAACACCAGATAATACAATGCGGTCTGGAAACCGACAAGGGCGGATAGCCTATAAGTACGCGAACGATGATAGTGTCAGTGCTTGATAGCGGCGGCGCATGTGCGGACAGGCTTACGCGACAGCAACGAAGCACCCAGCAAGCAGAGAGCCCAAGGTCAGAGACACAGACGTCGACATTTCGGTTTCCGCGAAGGATAGCAGATGCCACTGTCCGGATGCTGTTCAGCGAAGGTACGTAGAGGGGATGCAAGCTGAGAGACAAGAATGGTTGACGCATGCCTGTCTTAAAGCCCGAGCACGTAGTTGATAACGTGTGTATCAGCCACTCCAAGATCACCAGTGCGGGTCAGAAAGATGGATTGCATACACTAGGTGGGCGTGGAACATCGTGTGTACCATACAAGGACCCTGTCAAACGCCCTCATTTTGGCCATGGCTGTACAGTACCATAGAGATCA
The DNA here is from genome assembly GCA_001632445.1 of Peniophora sp. CONT. NCBI lineage: Eukaryota > Fungi > Basidiomycota > Agaricomycetes > Russulales > Peniophoraceae > Peniophora > Peniophora sp. CONT. The sequence continues at coordinate 106,491 of KV424472.1, forward strand.
TGACGCGTCAATCTTTCGAGATAGTGAGGAGCAATGATTCCTGTACCGGGTTAGGCAAAGAGCGGAGAGAGCATCATGCACCGCAGGGCGCGCTATAACTCGCACAAGTTAACTCCTTCAGGAGCATCTTGTCGCCCATCAGGACGCCTAGCAACCTACAAAGGTTATCCTCCGGCATGTACATGTAGTACAAATAGCATGAGGGCACGACTTCTGCCTGGTGCCCCAAGCTATGAGCATCCCATACAGATCAAGCGTCATCAGGTGGCCGTCTCCACTAGGTTTCAGGACCATCCGACTGACACGTTTCCGGAGTCTGGTAGGATTAGACGCCTTGCAGGACGAGATAGCAGCCGGTGGGATAGGCATCTCTGGTGCTCCGGTACCACAGCTTGCCGTCTCGTCGTGATCTTCGAAACTCTCACCCTGCCCGAATCCCCTTGCGTTCGCGCCCGCCGACCTAAGAGTTTGCGCTCTGAAGATGTGGGGCCAGTATCGTTTCTCTCAACCACGCGTATTGTCGATCGGTCTATGGCCTAGGTTGCCATGGTGGGATGGAGGTTGAAAGCAGAATGGCACCACACCGCCGCCGCGCAGTCAAAACGACATCGGGGTGGCGGGCGCCTCGTGATCGTGATTTGGCGAAGTCGAGGCTTGGGAACGGCAGCCACGACGAAGGAGCGCCTTGCTTACGACGACCATCATGGCCTTCCTTGCTCTACCAGGCTTTTACCAACTACTCTTTCTCTACCTGGAGCCTGGTAAGGAGATAACCATAGAGTGTCAAGACCAATACCCACAAACTACTTTCACAAGCGTCTACCATCATGCCAACTTTCATGGCGTGGGCCGTTCCAGGCGCTGCTTGGTTTCATCATGAGCTCATTCCCTCGACATCGTCAGTGCCACTGACGCTCGACCCGCGCACGACGATGGCTATATGGCAGCTGGGGAACTGTAGGTTCTCACTTGCTTCGATGTGGCACTTCGCGTCTGAAGGTCGTCATAAGGTTACATGCTTCTTGGCCTTCTCTCGTCCTTCGTGTTTCGCGCTGTGCGCGACGCTTTGCCGAATAACCCGGCTGCACAAGAACGCATCCTTGGCGCCAGCTTTCTTGCGATGGCTATAGCAGATGTGAGTTTGCTTCTCTGATTCTGAGCACAGGGCAGTTCACTAAAATGATTCAGGTCACACAGTATGCACTCCCCGTGTAGCCGAAGTATAAAACTGAATGACTGATGATCTGTTATCAGTATCGGCGCAACTTTTGTCGGATTGCCCCCGGAACTGCGGTACGACTTGCTATCGTGGAACTCGATGACACACGGCAACATATCCGTAGTGGTAGTGTTGCTGAGTTGCAGGTTCGTGGTTGGTCATAACTAAGCCGCATTGCTGAGCCTCATTATTGGATCCTGCACATAGGATTGCCTGGTTCCTTGGCATTGGGAGACAGAGATACTACTTCGGTCAACCGGCCCAGACGCGAGCCAAGGCGACTTGAAGATGTAAGTACTTAGTACTGTAATTTTACGACCTTAAGTTCAAGCCCGCGGAGCGTTACGCGTTACGCACCCGTTAGTTCGCCCGAAACGTGGTTCAAGAGGGTGCGTTATGCGTTACGGTCGTTCGGTTCACGCGAGACTTGGATGTAATTTATTGTCGTTCGTACGGGTAAGGAGGTTGGTCGAGACTGATCTTGGTCTTGCCGTGTACGTGGCGTGATTTGAAGAAGGATACTGGCCGAAAAATGACTGATTTGCGCCTCTGGGTGATTTTTGATTATTTACGCAATTTTGACCGATTTTGGGCCGTAACGCACCGATAGTTCGCGACCGGGCGTTATGCGTTACGCAAGTTCAAGTTCAGCGAGGCGCGTTATGCGTTATGAACTTAAGGTCGTAAAACTACAGTACCAGCAGTGTCCGCTGTCGTCGCACCATTAAACAATGCTTGAAATAACCTCGACGATCATCTCAGAATGTCCCCTGTGAGCTCAGTTCGTGATAGCACGTAGTGCAATGCTCTATCAACAATGCGTATCTTCTCCGGCTTCATTTCTTCACTTGCAATACCTCGAGTCTCAGCAGAGACTAATTCATGGGAAGGTTCTTGGTGACATTGCGACACGGTAACGGTGTTGTACCGCCCATGTCAGCACTCGCATGCCTGCCAGTGACTTTTTAGCCTGTTTTCCATATACACCCTCGACCACCAAAGGCGAGACTTACAGATGATGTGATGACCTAACCATTCTCCCAGACTTATTTCGCATCTCTTCCCCAGCGCGCTATTTTGGCGGTGATTTAGATCTGCGCCGACCTTCAGTTGGTGCTGTCGTCATCGCAATATTTCGTGATATTCCGTGCAGGCTTGATATCTTCCTAATGTTCGGGAGGCCGAAACTCAAAGGCCACCGTCCCGCCAACCATCATTCTGCGCGAGTCGTGGAAGATCGCGATGATCAATGTCAACCAATGGCAGGTCCCGTTGCTTCCCCACAGCACACTCGTTACGAAGAGACGCTCGTTATAATCCTGAAGCGCCTTGCAGTTTCAGACCGATTTCGCGCAAGACGATGGAGGAATGAGCGTTCGGTTGAGGAAGTCGACGTATATGAAGAGTGACATGAATTCAATCGTACGCGTCCATGCGCTGATTGGTCAACGATGACTCTCAGCTGACCTGTATGTGCTCATTCAGGCCGCTGGAGACGAAGGGCTAAGGAGCACGCGAATAGGGGCTTATCCTGGCATTTAAGGGCTGCTTCTTGTAGCCACAGACTAGCATTATATTGTTTCCACCGGACTCCTCCATTACTTGGCGTGCAGAATTAGAATACCATCACTTTTATAACGATAGACGCTGTGTTGGCCAGCTTGCAGTGCTCCAACTTCGGGGTGTGGTTGGGAGTCCGATCTTGAACCGTGCCGTGAGACCCGTGCAAAACTCACCTGATCGCGTCTGCGCGGAAAATCTTGGGGCGCGTTTCACTTTGCGCGCGTACGGAACCTGGACCGTACGACTACGTGCTGCTTGGTTCATCGAGCATTCGACGCTCCAATCCTCTCCATCCTCTCCATCTGCCATGTCTATGGCTAAGGCATCACAAGCCTTCAGTGGCTTTTCTACCTTGCCAGTCGCGTACGCTTCGTCGCAACATGTGATCTACATGCGTGCGCAGATTGGCGCATCCAAAGGCAAAAATGCCATTGCTTGGCCTGAGGATCGAACTGTTTTCATGGTCAACCTGCCGCCTGACGCTACGGAGCGAGAAATTGTGCTGTTATTCAAGTCTTGTGGAACCGTCGAACGCGTCGTCTTCGACTCGGACGAAAATTGGGGTCTTGGCGATGAGGAGGGGTCGAGTGAAGAGGAGGACGAGGGAATGGAAGACGAGGAGGAGTCTGACGAAGAGAAACCTCGGAAAAGGCGGAAGCTGGCGCAAGGCGACGACACGCCCCGACCACCCAAGGTTGCCCCCTTGCCTACTCTCGGTACTCGCAGGTTGCGCAGAACAGGACATACTGCACATGTGATCTTTCTGGATGCATCCTCTTGCGAGCGCGCTCTTGCGCTGGCGACTCCACCTTCATCTTCCTCCAAGGAAGCTGCTCCGCCGGCCCGTCCATGGCCAACAGATGATGTTGCTCCGTTCGGAGTTGCACATTACGCCGCGCTTTATGACGCTCTTAGGCCACCACTCGATGTTGTCCTGGCACACGCGAATACGTCTGTCGAGCTTTTCGACTACGAACAGGCGGAGAAGAAGCGGGCATTACAGCGTGATTCGAAGTATCACAAAGGCGAAGCGATTGTCGACGAGGATGGATTCACTCTTGTCACGCGCGGCGGTGCCTACGGTAAAGCGGTCGGTGGTGGTGTTGGGGTTGCAAGTAAAAAGTTCATGCTTTCACGGGGTAGAAAGGGAGGTCAGGGTGAGGCTAGGAAGCGGAAACACAAGGATGAGAAGGAAAAGGACGCCTTCTATGCCTTTCAGGTTCACGAGAAAAAGCGCAAAGGTGCGATATTTATCTTGCGCCCCGAATTAGTGCTTACCTGTGCTATTCAGCGCTCATGGACCTCAAGGAGAAGTGGGAACAGGACAAGGCTGCAGTGGAAAAGTTGAAAGCTTCGCGCAAGTTCAGGCCGTATTAGGCTTGGCATCTCCTCTTGATTTATCTTTGCGCTCTCTCGTCGTTCGTCTTCACTGTGCTCTGTTGCATATCCTATATCGAGCCTGACGGTTGCTAAATGCACCGGATAACGGACGATCGCATCACCGATTTTCTCGGTCTCGGCAGCGTGTCGCACGTTCGACGAAACTTTTCGACATTCCAATCCCGATGTATAGGTTGTCGGAGACTCGGAGCGGACCCGAAGGAATGGGACCGGCGTAGTCGCCATCGCTCATTGAGAATGTTTCTCAGACCCTCAGATCTCATAGAGCGTCCATCACGTCCACTGGTGCTCTGGCTACAGCAAACGCGCTATCTTTCGACGTCGACTATACGCATGCATAGCAGTAGCCGTGACCAAGTTCAAGCTTCAAGGCCTTCTCAACGCCTGGCGCTTCGTCGAACTACTCCTATCTCAGTCTCCGGTACCTGTGCGTTGCCACGTACCTTGAACTTTGCCCCGCTCCCGACCGGGGAAGCCTCACGGGTGATAGAAAATGATCCGGTAACGATTATTTGACAGGGCCAGTGTCGTACCTTCACGTATAAGGCGGACCGTGCGTGGGGTTCAAAGGGCTCTTGCTCGGTGTCTGTACACACCTCACCAATCTAAGCCGTGCATCACTCTAGAGCAGATGACAGAAAGCTAAAGCATCTTCCATCAGGCCCGCCACCATTTTTGTGGCTGCAGGCGGCTGATGATGGACCCTCGTGGGAGATCAGCCTTGCGGAAGGCAACGCCGGCCTTGAAAAGGCGTTACGGCGTGGTGGCTGGAGTGTCCCTTCCTTTCGCATCGTCCTCCCTGCTGTCCGCCCTGCTCGGGCTACGAGCGCAATGGCAGCGGATCTCTCGCCGACGCTTGGTATTCTCTTAGGGGCCTGGCTCGTTGGGCCGTTGTACGGTGCGCTATGACGTTTGGTGCGGCGGCACGTACTCATTTGCTTGGCTTCTTCCCATCATCCACAGGTGTGAAGTGAGTGTGCCGCTGCTTCTCCCGACGCATACGTAGCTGATCTCCATACCATCAAGTGTTGTTCTCATTGTCATAGCTATGTACAAGCTCGCGTCGCGCGGGTACCACACTGCCAATCGGTGCGTTACTCATTTCTTGTCTGTGAGGCTCAGTCTTGACATCGACCGCAGGATTCTTCTATTTGTTTTCGCCATCTTATTTTGCACCTGCACCGCACATGCTGCTGTATACCTCGCGGATATCATCGCGGATTTCACTAGCGAAACGCCAGCGCTGGTCCATATAGCCGACCAAGGACGGCCCCAGTCAATCACTCAGCTAACGCTGTATATCATCAATGTGCGCTTGATTCGTGATCCGTGGCACTGGACTCGCACTGACTATCGCATACGTTCTGCAGTGCCAGATTGGGGACTATTTCCTTGTGGGTAGACTTACCTCCGCCACTGTCATCGTGCCCTTACCCGTACGGTTAGGCTTGGCGTGTTTATTCTTTCTGGCGGAGCAAGGTCATCGTGGCTGTGCTGGTACGTGCTTCGTATTCAGCGCATGATTGAAACTAAGCGAATAACCCATGCAGTGCATCTTGTCGCTTGTCCCACTTGGTTAGTCCCGTACCGTATGGCTCCACTCCTCGGCCCTCTTACCCATGCTCTTCGTACAGTGATCGGCTGTGTGGCAACGAACCTTGTACGTGAGCGACATACCATTCTCGTCGGCTCCGTACGCACTTGGGCCGTAGTTGCCTGGTCGTCGTCTGTCGTGGTGCAAGTAGCCGGCTCGGTTCTCATCGGTTGGCGCGCGTGGTCGACGCCTACGACTGTGGTGTCCGGTCAGCGACAGGGCTTCAACCCGTGGACAATCATCTGGACACTGGTTGACTCCGGTGAGTCGATCGAGTGATAGTTATCTACATCTGCACGAGCTGATCGATCTATGCAGGTGCCTTGTATACGATCACGACAGTACTCGTGCTCGCCCTCTGGTTTGACTTCCCGGGTGCATTCAATGTGCTGGTGGCGATCCTCGGGCAGATTGCCGCATTCGTACCCCTCACCATCACTCTTCGTGAGTGCTGGAAAGCGGACCACGCTCCCAGCAATCGCGGACCATCTGCCGGGACGTTCCTCGTACCTGTTCGTGAGAGCTACAACCTCCAGCCAACGACGCATTCACGCAACAACGGAGGTTTGCCCGATGGTATCATGATCACCACGGACCAGCACAGCGATGGCACAGTACGTCTCTTCATCCGCGTCTGATAACCAACGGCGTCAGTTGCTCATCACAGATCTTGCAGCTCAAGAAGGCAGATATGTACGAGTCGGACGCAGGCAGTCCGCCCAGCCGGTTCGGCGTCCAGGTCTAACCTGCACGTTTGACTCTGCATTCATCTTCGCTTCAGGATATATCCGTTTTGATTGATTCGTTCTGTGCCCGATGTACAGTACTTCCGTGCATGCATGCGTGCGTGCTTCCTTTTCTTTACCGCCCCAATTGTGCGTTATATTATCGCTCTATGTTGAATAATACAGACTGTCCTTACGCGCGTGCGCGCACCCCCTGTTCTTCTTCGCCCAAGCCGTGGGGCTTGCACTGATTTACACGCCGTGCTCCTGTCAACACTGATGGCGTAAAGTCCTATACGTGGTCTTTATTTAGGTCATGTACGCGCCTGGCTCGTGTCTTCATCGTTTACGTATCCACAGATTGCAGCGGGGCGTCCGTAACTATGGCAGCGTTTGTGCCACACAGTGGACGGGTGTAAGCGCCTTGCGCCTCCGCATTCGGCCATCCGAGTCGGTCGTTGACTGTTCACTTTCTTGTCTACTTTTCGGTCGTCAACAAGCTCTTCCAAGTCTACACTGAAGCTTTGAGTGTGAACAGCCTGCGCATCAGTGGCGGCTTCCCGGTTCCGGGATGGCACTATGACCCATTGCTGAACAAGCAAACAACAAGAGACACATGCAAGCAATTCGTTCATGACATCTATCAGGCTGTGATGCTAAGTGACGCGCATCCCTCCGGCCTAAATTAGCTTGAGGGCTACCAACGCTCGGAACGCTGCGTATCTCTTTGCCTCGCCTATCGCAGTTCCTCCGCCCTCGCAATCAGGGATAGCTTCGCCGTCCACTGGTTGTTGATCAGTTTATGTGACAACTTCTCGAGAACGTAACGAACCTGTGGCAGTCGCAAAATGTCTCGGGGCATTGGGGGTGGCATTGTCGGTGGTTGTGTTCCAAACAACCTTCTTCTTGCCAAGCACCGTCTGTCCAAAATGGTTATGAAGTTTGGTTACGTAGTCGACTGTGAAGGCGGTAAGAATACCGAAACCTCAGGTGGCGGTAAGTGTAAATGCTCACTATTGCTATCAGTATACTTCTCGCTAGTGGGTGGCCCAAAGGGTATACCAGTGTTGGACGACATGTGGGGATAAACAGCGGGAGTTCGGACTGAGCTGGCTGGCTGACTGGTTGGGGATGTTGGTAGAACAAGCTGGTCTCAGCGAGCATTATATACCCAGTCTCTTCGTTCTCAAGCCGCGGGAACTACACTGGAGGGGCATGCTGTCAGCTGTAGTCGCCCGTCACCGGCACTTCACGATTCCAGCTCAAGCCCGATGCGGGTCGTAACCCGCCCATGGTCGGAACGCGCATCACAACACCACTCCAGCAGCACCGTACTATCTCGGAAATGCTGTCGCCGGAGCGACAGTTGAATGCGTGACCTTGTGCTCGATGGGAAGTGGGAGCTGTTGTGGTCATAACTGCCCCGAGCATTTCACGCAGCTGAGGACGCTTTCAACGGAAACTGGTCGTACAATCGTTTGCCATTTAGTTGCCGGAGTAATACAGCCGTCCACTGAACTCTACAGATGATCTATCAAGAGCACCGGTGACCACACCCAAAGCCGCTGAGTAGATGAGAGCAAGGCATGCCCCCAAGCTCCAAATCTCCAGCGCAAGTCGAGTCTCCTTGCCGGAACCTGCGCATGTTGTTGCAAAATATCACAAGGTCCGGTTGTCAGACGGTGCGATACTTCCGTTGAAGATAAGATACCATTCTTTCGTGAGTGCACGCATCCCCTACTCTACCGTTCTCAAGCCGTGATAACCTACGATTCCACCCGACGGCTCTGTATCACTCAATCTTGATGACATGATACGTGTTAACACTTCTTCACAATCTACTGTCATGGTGCGAGAGCTGGGCATATCATATGTGTTCGTGCATACGTTGCTCTTGATTTTCAATGGCAAGGTTGCGGATGGATCTCGCCACTATCGTTACGCATCCGCATAGCATGTGAAGATGTGCCAGAAACAGGATAGGCAGTGTACCGCAGCACGTGTAGTATACACAGCGTCTTGCACCTGGCAAGCTTGACCAGAAGAGCGAGCCAGTCGTTGACTTTCGAAATTTCAGACTTTCAGTAGACCACCGGTTTCCGAGGAGAGGATCTGCCAGTACGGACTTTCGTCACGCTGTAGGAGAACATCGCGCGTGCATAGTGAAGATAAGGGCGCTTGGTCATTCCATGGTACAACATTCTGACACCGTGATGAGCCAGTGAACAAACGAAGGAATAACCAAAACACTTGTCCATCAGAGCTATTGCGCCGAATTAGGTAGCGCATGCCTTCCTGCAACAAGCCTAGATCTGACCCAGACTCTTGAGCGCCCGGAAGGATGCGACCTTCTTCGCGGAGTTCTTCGCGGTCCACGAACCTTGGCCGATGCCTTGACCGTTCACTGTCCATCGCACTCAGTCTAGGGACATAAAAAGACGTGAACAATGTCCATACGCATAGCGGTGGCCTTCCACGTTGGAAAATCACGGTTGCCTTCTTCGGATAAAACCCAGTCAATCCTCTGGCCGCTATGACCAAGAAGATTGTGCAGTTTGTTGACGTAGTCGACTGGAAGTTATCTCAGTCAATAAGACTAGTCTCTAGAAAAGACGTGTATATGCGCACCCTTGGCGTCATACCCTGGGTCGGTACACTCAGACATGTTGGAGAGATAGATGTTATTGAGATGTTTAAAGCGGGTGCGTTGGGTGGCGTGGTCTGGGTTTAAGACTGAGCAGTTGCAATGCAACATTATATACGAAGCCTCTTCGTTCTCAAGACGCGGTGATCCAGCTGGAGGTGCATGCTGTCAGCTGTAGTCGCCCGTCGGTCGGCACTTCCCGTCCAGCTCGACGCCGGTGCGTGTTGCAACCCGCTCAAAGTCGGAACACGATCACAGCACCACTCCAACAACAACATGCCATCTCGGCAACGTTACCACCGGAGCGACGAATTGAATGGATGATCTTGTGCTCGGGGCAAGGTGGAAGCTGTTGTGGTAATAGAGAGACGGGAAGACACACGATTGACGAATCGTTCCGAGTGTTCCACGCAGCAGGGAACACGATCGGAGGACACTCGCCACACAGTAATAGCAGCTGCTACGAGTTCCTACAAACTGCGGATTTCTTAAGCAGGAACGTAGTTTTTGGAGTCGACGCTGCTTACAAAGGAAGTGTGATTAACGATATAAGCATTTCCATGATTAGCCCGACCGTTTGGCATTTGGTTGCCGGAGTATGGTTGCCGGAGTATGACCACAGTCGCCTGAACTCTACAGATGAATTAAGAAAGCGCCGGTGGCCACACCTAGTGACACGGGATATTCAAGCGCAGGGAACGCCTCCAGGCTCCAAACCCGAGTCTATCACAGTGCCGTACTACCGACAGCTGTAGAGATAGCTTACGCATGCGAGCTCAAGATCCAACTCCAGTGCTCAATCGAAAGGCGGCGAGCGTAGTGAACCCACACTGCAGCGCAGCGCCTGCGCACGTACCCCGATTGCATCGGGCTGGACCGAGATCAACGATCCATCCATAAGCGCACGTAGTATACACGGATTGACCACGGAATACATTAGGGTAACTCCGTGGATCCACGGAGATTCGAATGATACAGAAATACATACATAACTTCCAGATCGGTTCCTCTTCCACATCGTGCCATCAATCATCGTATCCTGGTGGCGCATCCATCGGAGTACTGGAGCCTCCCGGACGTCCGGACGATGCTGCGAGCGTCGACGGAGTCGCGTATGCCGCTGTGGCTCATCAGGACACCTTCTTCATCCATCTCAGCATATGTAGGCGACGTACGTAAAGTCTCCTGCTCATCCTGCATCTGGCGCTTCATATAGATCGCACGCTCGCGTGTCTTCTCAAGCACGCTGACGAACTGGAACAGAGGACTGCCTTTGCTCCGTAGTTCAAGGCGGGTGCCTTCCGCAAGTCCACCCTCGGGTGATGGGCGCACGTCGATGGTCAGATAGTTGGCTCCAAGCATTGGCTGTTCAAACTTGGTGGCCAAGATAGATGTGAGCGGGACCGAAAGGGATTGAAGCGGTGCAGTGCTCGATAGATTCTTGGCGACAAATACCAGCTGAACAGACTTGAGATCACACGCAGAACCGGGGTAGCTAAGGCTTACTCTTTGATCCGTGAGATACACACGTCCCTCTTCTCTCAGCTTCTTCGATCCTCCAGACCCTCCCGCAGAAGCAGATCCAGAAGGAGGCGCGTCCGGAATGGAGACGGTCAGTTCGGCGCCAGAATCGATCGTTAGAATAGTGCTTTCCCTCGGTAAGGGTACAGGTACCCCGTCGGGACCCAGCATTGCCCAATTGAGCGCCATGACAGAGGGTGGTGTGGTGGTCGGTGATTGAAGTGCGTGTTGTGTGGCGACGCACAATAGATATTGATATCATTTTACTGCTCATACTATAGTGAAGTGGACAGTTCACTATGGCTACCTGGCGCAATGGTAGCGCGTTTGACTTCGATTGTCTCATATCATCCTATCAAAAGGCTGCAGGTTCGAGTCCTGCGGTGGTCACTTTTTGTCATTTTGGGCCACTTCTTTGTCCACGTGCGACCGTGGTTCGTTTGAAACGCGCTCACGCGTCAAGTCCACCAACTTGTTCAGACGCGCCGACAGTTGCATTCCTGCCACTTTTCTCCTCAACCACCACCATCCCTTCCTCTTGCGCGGTCGCGCATGGCGCTCGTCTTTGCTCAGTCCTCCTCAAACCCGCTCGATGTCGGTTCTGGGGATCTGAGCGGCGCGCGCTGGACGAACTACTTGAACACAGGCGCGCCAGAAGCGCGTCGCGACTCTGATGAGACGGACCAAGTATTGGGCGAGTACCGGCGTCATGTGAACGATATCCTGGAAAGGAGAACCACTACACCGCGAAACCCTAATCCGCGTCAAACGGCCTACTATCTCGCGCACCCTGACGGCGAGATCGACCTGGACGCAGAAATGGAAGAACCAGCGCCTCAACCTCCTGAACCAGAGCCTGCAACTCGACCCGTCAGGTACTCGCCAGGAGACGGTGATGATCAGGACGACAGCGACCTCAGCGACGCGTCTATGGAGGAGGAGGATGCGGAGGAAAGCGAAGATGAGGAGGAGCACACGCTTGCGTTCAAGTCTCCAGAGGACCAGGTGGAGATTGTCGCGCAGATGCGGTCACTTGAACATGCCGTCCCGCGGCTGTCAGACGATTACCGTCTGGTTGATCGCCTTGGGACAGGAACGTTCTCCACGGTGTTCAAAGCCGTCGACTTACATCACTACAACAAGTGGGAGAACGCGCTTTGGGACTCGGCTGTTCCGTCTGCTTCATCTAGTAAAGGCAAAGTATACGTCGCGCTGAAGCGAATCTACGTGACGAGCGCACCGGAGCGTATACGAAACGAAATTACCATACTCGAGACATGTCGAAACGCACGGCACGTCTCGAAGCTCGTTACCGCGTTCCGTGAACGCGACCAAATTGTACTTGTACTGCCATATCAACGCAACGATGATTTTCGTGTAAGTGGAGCATCAGTATTCGTGTTGCACAACATTGTCTGACCTTGGGCAGGACTATTACCGTGTTTTGAGCATGGATGGCATCAAGGCTTACTTCCGATGTTTGCTACGCGCTTTGCGGGATATCCATGCGCGAGGGATCATACATCGTGATGTAAAGCCCGCGAACTTTCTCTATGATCCTCGCACTGGCGATGGTACGCTTTGCGACTTTGGCCTGGCATGTGTACGTGAACGTTCTTCGACCTCCACGTACACAACACTCACTTCGCATAGCATATCGAACGTCCGGGAGTCCATGGTCAATGCTTGCATACACCTGCTATCAAGCAGTACCCTCATGGCCGGATACGGAAGCATGAGGAGCTCGACTCTCAAAGCATCCGTTATAAGCAACGTGAGGCGAGGCAAAGGCAAGATGCGCGTTCCGACACTGTGGGTTACCTGGAAAAGGATCCTCGGCACGTATACATCTGCATGCTTCTACTCCGTTGTGGTCTAACCCCTGTCCGTAGACCGCATTCTCGCGCAAACCGTGCTGGCACGAGAGGTTTCCGTGCGCCTGAGGTGCTCCTCAAATGTGGTGATCAGACCGGTGGTAAGTTCGTTCAGTTTCGCCCTTGACTAGGCTGACCATGCGGCGTAGCTATTGACGTCTGGTCGGCTGGCATGATCCTGGCGTTTTTCCTCGCTTGCAAATTCCCATTGTTCAACTCTAACGACGATGTCGAGGCGCTGATGGAGATTGCCTCTATCATCGGACGCAAAAAGATGGAGAAGGTCGCGACCTTGCACAGTAAGCGTCTTCCTCCTCCGCTATCGCTCTATTCAAGCTCATTTGCGCATCATAGACCGGACATTTTCCACGAACATTCCTACCCTGGACAGCGACGGGATGACCTGGACCAACTTCATGCGCAAGCTCAACCCGGACATGGATACGCCACGCGAGCCCGATACCCGCTACTACCCCTACTACACGTCACGAGCCACACCACCTCCCTCATCTTCTCCCACGTCTTCTTCTTCACGATCTTCGCCGGCAGCGCCCTCGCCGCCTTCACGTAGCGCCTGGGAGCGCGACGTCACGAATGCTCTCTCTCTGCTTGAGCAGCTCCTGGAGCCCGAGAGTATCAAGCGCATGACGCCCGCCAAGGCGCTCGCGCACCCTTTCCTGGCCATTCCCGGAACGTCCGACGACAATGAGGTACCGCACCCCGTTGGCGAAGGTCGATGCGGGAAGTGGCATTTCGTCGATGAGGAGACCGGCGAGCTTATGATTCGCGTGAGGCCGAGGTCGGAGGAGGAGCTTCGTGTGTACGAGTGCCCTCAGGTGAAGGGTACGGTGATCAGGCGAATAGAAGCTGGAGACCCGGACGGCGTCGCCATTGGACCCTTGCCGTGTCGCATTCACCAGGATGAGCCTGAGTTCAGAGTCATCGACTTAGATGAGGACGATTAGGAGTACTGTTTCTTCGTGTCATGGACTTTTCTTCACAGCATACCGGAGCCCCGTGCTTACCCAGGCAGAACTATACCTCTACATTCCCCTGCATGTTCTTCTCACCGCATACGAGCATATCCCTGCATGTTTTTCTGCATCCTGCATTGCGTTCGCTACATTAATTGTACTTTGCTATCATTCCTCCGAGTAGACTCAAGGCCCGGACATATGCTGAAGGCTTGCTCTGCATGTGAGCTGCCTGCAACAGACGTGTATAGTAGTGTATACTGCGAGCGTTCTTTCGTGGGCTGTTCAAGGGCTCTCCCGAACCATCCCCGAGTCGAAATAGGGGTTTCGGCCAACCGGGCCGCGGCTCGCTGTTTGGCCCGCCTCACCGTTCTCAGCTTGCTCCCAACCCTCATCTCACATCACCGGGCGTACCCTCGTTTCCTTCTCCCGCCATAGAGCGGCGTGAGTACTAATCTGGAAGAGCCATCAGTTATGCAGTACTCATATCGTCATCTCAGATCTGCACCTGCCAGCCCTTCTGGGCTCAGAGCATGTCGTCAGTCCCACTCGCGGAATCGCAGCCATGGCCATCGTTGTATAGCCTTGCCATCGAGCTACTTCCTCACGATGACTGGGAGACCCGAGGCAAATATCTGAAGACTTCAGGTAAGTTGCATTCTCCCAGCCAGGAGCTTGGAGTACATATTAAATCGCAAATAAACAGAGGTCTTTCACTTCATGTTCTACTGGATGCTTGCTTTCAATGGCCCCATCTTTCTGGCCGCCGGAGCTCTTGCCGTCTTCAACATTGTATACCCTCCCCGCCGCACCCACGATGTTGAGGTCTCTCCCGCTTTTTCTCATGCTCGGTTGCCTACTGGAGCGTCCGGTATGACGAACGTCAAAGGTCCCACGTCGCAAGCGATGCCACTCTCGCCATTGACGCCACGAAGGTCCCTCGATCCATTGTTGCAGAATCATACATTACCACCTGGTCAGCAACAGCGGGATGGTCGGGACCGAGATGAAGGCCCGGCTTTCCCTCCGCGCAATATACGCCGCACACGTGCGACGTACGCACTTCTTGTGCTTTTCACTTTCGTCCTCGCAGCGGTTGCCTCTGCACTGCTCGAGAGTCTGGTCGTCGGCTATATTCTTGCTGGGCTATACTCTGCTGCACATTACCGCATGTCGACGTGAGTCCTGTGCTGCAGTGACGCGCGTTCTTAACTGATCCGTGAGACAGATGGGTTCCGTTAGCATGGGCCTTGATTATGGTGTCGAGCAATGCACTTGGGTAGGTCAAAAGAACTATATTTGCTACCGCACATACTGACTTGTACCTTAGAATTTTTCCATCTGTTATCGATCGCATATAGTGCTGTTCGTTTCTGTGCCATACTACCCACCTCTTTGTGCTTTCTATCTTGCTTTGCAGTGATTCCATTAAATTGAGCCACACGTCGTAGCAACTCGCACGTCAACATCTCTGGACGTCATCGGGGCACATCCAGGCGCAAGCCATTGTTCATCTTGCTTTGAAGGTGGCTCCATAGTGAAAGTAAAGACAGGTTGGTTCAGCGATCCGCTTGAAACTGATACTGGCACGCGCTTCGCTGGAGATACTCTCATCATCACCTCCTAGCGCGCAGGTACCCGCCGATTCTCGCGCCCTTGAGAACGAACATACGGTGTATCTGCAGCGTGTCTGACGTCCGCGATTGCGCAACCGCACACGTACCCGAGTGTTTGAGTTCACCAACCATGACTCTCATTCGCTGTAGTGGCATCTTCCCTGCTTGATAAAATTAACTGGGATCTATCGACTCGACGGGAGAAGATAGGTGTTATCATCTTGCATCTGGAGCAACCCACGGTGGATGCACTGCACCGCTAGGAAGGGGACCCTACGGAAGGTCAGCTGTGTGAACTGTATCGTATGCGATGCTAGTACCTGCCTATCCCGTCAGACATGGTGTCTCAGCGATACCCGTTCATCAAGATGCGGAGCACGAAGACGCACGATGCACTATATGAAGTATGGGCTCGTGTCCTGCATGGCGCTCCTTCGGTCCACTCCCTCGTATTTGTGTACTGGGGATCCGAGATATGAGTAACCCGTTCGTGCTGTCCGGCTTGTTGTCGGCATGGCTGGTAGGCCCTTTGTACGGCACGTCACCTCTACTGCCAGTGAGCGAATATAATATTCTTGTTAACCCACGTCAATAGGGATGAAGTGAGCCTATCCCTCAACTCAAGCACGGCGGTACCCTAACGGTATATTTCTCAGTGTAGTAATCGTGACCGTGATAGTGCAAAAGCTCTGGCGTGTTCGCGGGAACTTGGTATCTAGGTGAGCGCACTTCTAGTTGGGTCATTGCTCGAGGCTAAAGTTGAGACTCTCAGGTCTCTCTTACTAGTCACTACGCTCCTTATCTCGTCTTGCACCGCGCACGCATTTACCTACCTTGCCGACTTAATCGATGGCATGACTTCGTCATTCAATTCTACCAACACAAGCCCCATCGAGTCGGCCAATGATTACTTTCAGAGAGCCACCCGTGCACATGTGCTGGCATGTTTCTTCCTATACGTACTCAACGTAGGTTCTCTCTTGTGGTCCGATTACAATGATGTTCACGCCATGCAGAGCTTTTGCAATAACCTGTTTGTCGTTCGTTGCGTCTACATTCATATCTTCGCAACATGTACTGAAGCTCGAGAAGGCATGGCGAGTTTATGCGACCTGGGGACGCAACAAACTCCTTGCAGCATCCCTTGCAGCATTTCTTGTGCGTCATACATACAGGATATACCGCTCATTCGTGAATACTCACTCCAGCTTTTCTGTCAGACGACTCTCATCATAGCAAGTGTTGGTGCGTTTTCGAATCAGATCCTATCCTGAGAGATCTGCGACGCCAAACATCATCCCAGTCGTCAACGCAGTCTGCGGCCACTACCTCACCAAGGGCCATCCTGACAGTTTCCAGGACGCACCCGCAACAGCTTTAGGACTATTTACCTCAGGATGGATCCTTTCAATCGTTATGCAGATCTTAGGAGCCCTCTTCATCGGCTGGCATGCCGTGGAGACTCCGATGATTGTCAATGGCGAGCAGAAGCGCAGGAACATACTTCAGACGCTGTTCTATGCCTTCATTGAGTCAGGTTGCCTCTCCCTGGTCACAGAGCTAGTCATGATTGGCTTTCTCTACCATGAGTGGTCCGTCGCCCTCGTATTCATAGCGGTGCTGGGTCAAATCTCCGTGAGTGTTGCACCCTTCGAGCCAACTTGCGCTTGCTCTAATGCAAACATCCATCAGGGTCTTTCTGCGTTCGCCATTATCTTGCGCGAGATATACAAGTCAGAGCGAGACTCGTCGAACGGGTTCGTCAATGTGACGAGTGCCCTAGCCGCTATGCAGATGCAGGATCTTTCGCGCCGCCATTTACCGGGCTCAATTGGCCCCTCAGACCTCGGAGACGCTCAGGAAGGCGCCGTGATGGTTGACATTGAGACGTCGAGGCATGAAGATGATGCAGAAAAGCCGGTGAGTGTCTGCGAGCTTGCATCAGAACACAAGAGACTGACGGTACTCAAGACTTTCCGGCGATACCGCTCGCCCGCCGTGGGCAAGATCGTCCTTCCTGATATCGAGACGGCGCCCTCGGTTGAATCTCAGCATGGCCAGTGATCTTAGCAAGCTCTTCCAACATGTGTATAGTACCTTTGCATGCCGCGTCATTTCTCGAATGTATTCACAAACAAACACTGCTCTCCCGGCTTACTAGTTTCCTGTCTTTGTACAAGTCGTATATTGTATAGCGCTCGAGAATATCAATATTTGACTAGTGAATGAGAGTCCATTGCCATGGTTGATGTGGGCTGCTTGCGCCAGATGGCGACTCGCGGGTGTCATGGCCGCGACGCGGCGGATCCAGAGCCGATCCAGTGCGGAGGGCGACAAGTTGAACCTCGCATCAGACCACAAGCTGACGAATCGTCTACCGGCCTTGACATCGATTGCTCATATAACCCCAGAGCACCATTCCATTACCATCAGCCAGCATCCTCCGACCTTCAGAAATGACCTCCTCAACGAATACATTCGAGATCTCCGTCGAGGACCTTACATTCCAGCACAACTCGGCGCCCGAGCCAGCTCTCAAGGATATCAACCTCTTCCTTCCCAAGGGCTCGCGCACGGTCTTGATCGGCGCCAACGGGGGTATGTTGTACATGCAATCTGGCCAATGTAGTGCTTAATGTCCCATAGCTGGCAAATCGACGCTTCTTCAGATCCTGGCTGGGAAGAGGCTCATCTCCGATGCCAATGCGCGTGTCATGGGGCGCGACGTCTTTCGCGACAGCGCACGCGGTATTACCCACCTCGGGACAGAGTGGGCGATGAACCCTGTTGTCCGCGGCGATATCGGGGTCGAGCATTTCCTCGATTCGGTCGGCGGTTACCGTTACAAGGAGCGCCGCGACGAGCTTCTGGACATCCTGGACGTTGATCTCGATTGGCGCATGCATCGTATCTCGGATGGAGAGCGCCGTCGTGTACAGCTCACCATGGGCCTTATGGCGCCTTATGACGTGCTCTTGCTGGATGAGATCACTGTCGACCTCGACGTGCAAGTCCGCGATGATCTACTACAGTTCCTCAGGCGTGATAGCGAAGCGCGCAAAGCCACGATTATCTGTACGTCGCCTTCACTCATGTGCAATCGCTCGCAGCTCAAACGATCGTAGACGCTACCCACATATTTGACGGCTTGACTAGCTTCCCGACGCACGTAGCGCACATGCGCCTGGGTGCATTTGTTCAGCAGCCAATTGCATGGCCGTCAGCGTCAGCTAACGGAGCATCTTTGTACGAGGTTGCGCTGGCCTGGCTGCGTGATGATATGCGCCTCCGGCGTGAACTCGAGTCGAGCGGCGGACGTAAAGTCCGTGGACCACGCCATGGTGGCACCTCTGCTGTCCCGTCCGACTCGGAGACGTTCTACAAGAAGTGAGCATGTCCCCTCCTTCTGTCTACACCTACTTACTGTGGCCCAGGTACGACTACAGCCACTAGTTGGCTACCTCCGGACGGCTCACTCTCAACGCTGTGACGCCGTCTCGCACATAACTAGCCTTCCACAGGCGCATTCGCCTTCATCAGGCCATCTACCGATGCCTTCCACAGGCTGCTTGTCTTCCACAGACTAAGCATCGTCATCAGGTCGTCTGGCAGCCGGCGGTGCTACCCAAGGGTGTACCACACTGGTGTCTAACAGGAGACCGTCGTACTGCACATGTTACGAGACTTTGGGCTGATACACGTCTCTGTATACTCGCGTCTCTATATCACTAGGTACATCGTGCAATTCATTGCCATGCTACCGTACAACCTTCGTTTGCTTTACGTTTAGCCCCATCCAGTCATCACCACGGAGAAAGGTTTGTGGTCGCAATGTAAGAATAGTACTTGCGGTGCGACGTCCTTCGGGGGAGCTTTCATGAGATTGGTATGTTCATGTGTAGCTATAATATGTCTGTTACATCATCCAGGGCGACAGTGGAGGGGCGGTCCTAGCCGTCTCTTTTATGTCCTCTTCCGATAAATCTTGAGAGTGCGTGAATGTGAGAATGTCTACAGAGACCTGTGGTTCCAACGAGTTTCGCGGACGGGAGAGGGATATGGACGAGCGGCGCGCGTGTATGCGCTCGTTGATAAGGAACGTACTCGTCGCGTTGACTCGCTGACGCGCAAGCTCTGCTTGCGTCTTCCAGCACTCACGTAGAGTGATAGTGAGTGGTACAAACGCCTGTAGTAGAATGGTTTAGTAGGCAGTCGATGCCAGGATTTCGAGGGTTACGCACAGATATTTGACCTAAAGCGAATGTGAGAACATAACTAGCTGTCGAGATGGGGAACGATAGAGAAAGGGCGAGGATGGTTACACAGGTGTACAGGGCACCGCTGTCAACAAAGACCCAAAGGACAAGCCATGGATCGAAGGTACGCGGTGAAGCAACAGGAGTCGCCATAATACGCCCTGAAACTGGTCAGTCAATTGCAGGATGTCGTGAATATCAAGACGTACAGCCGATAAGTATACTACCGCTTGTCTGTAAGGCTACTGACATCGCCCATGCGGTCACCGTCCACGCGTGTGCTCTGCTTTCTGCGAGAGTCCCTGCGGCAGTAAAGGTGTATAGCGCGGCGATACTAGCACCTAGAACGAGAGTAAGACTGGCATACTCTGCAACCACTCTTCATACAATACATACCCAAAAATGCGAGCAAAAGCGAAGCCTGAGCAAGTTTAGCATGGGGTGAATTGAAGATATGTAAGTACTCACATAGCAAATGGCAAGCATCTTGTTATGACCGCACATAACGTACGTTCTCCAGGCCTAATTGGCACGAGATTAAGGGTGGCGGGACCTCAAGCGTGCAAGGCGTACCATGAATATGTCCCCAGCGTGCACCTGAGAGATTGAATATTGAGCTTCTACGTGCAACAGACCGATGGCAAGATGCTTACATTGATCGCATAGATAACTAAAACCGCGAGGACGACGGGCCGTCCTGCGTTCTCGAAGTACTGTAGAGAGTCATCGCCGGTGAAACCAATTATCAAGTCCGCCAAGGCAAGGCCTGCATGTGCCGTGGTGGTCACTGCGAGGAGACAAGTCGTGGCGAGTAGTGCACTGCATGGGAGGTTGAGCTATCCGATAATGTATGCACGGAGTTTTGGCCACATACCGAGCAATTCCGGGGAACTGCCGCTTGTGAGTCGTCAGTTGATGCACGCAGATAGCGACAAGAATGGCGCTGCCTTTAATGAGTAACTTTGGGGCGGAGTCTTGCGCACAGCACATACTTGGCTCCTGTGAAGAGAGTCGTTCAGTGTCTGCTTTGCGATTACGATTATGCTGACGCACCGTATATGGGTCCTACAAGCCAAGCTTCGAGCAAGCTTGTCAGTCGGGGATTCAGCATCATCCAGGGACCGAAGCCTTGCCCGTGGGGGGCTCGCACGGGGATTCCAGCTCCTGCTCAGGCGCCCAGCACCCAGCTGTATATGTAGCTCCCGGAAGCAAAGGGAGGGTCATCGGAAGTCATAATAGACTCCTGAGACAAGCGTCGCCATCTCGAGGCCGCGTGCCTCTTGCGAAGGAAAGTCCATATCCAGGTCGAGCAGGGTCGCGCTCGATCACAGGCGGCTTAATGCGGGGCCCCCGAGCTTCCCGAGTATACATATGTAGCCTTGATTGCACCGCGCGCCGACTCTAATTTGGCACCGTACTCAGCTTCAATGTACCCGTCGAATATGAACTTGTCAATCAGCACGATTGAAGAAGGACGCTGATGCCACGAGAATCGGCAGCTTTGCGAGAAGCCGTTCACGTGGCGCTCTCAGATTTCGTAGGACGAATGCGCCGACCTTCTCCAGCTTCCCAGACGATACAGTAAGTACAGTGTATGCAATGCCAGGGCGAATGAAGATTCGGCGGTGAGTGCTGTACTGCATCAGTGCAAGACGGGGCCCAAGGTAATACCGATCTCATTGTCGGATAGCAGGTTTCTGAAAGGAATGATGGTTCTGCTGGCAGGTAGACTTTGGGATTTGGGACGACCAGGAACAAGAATGACCTGTCAACAGCAGAGCGTATACTTACATCGGAGACTGGCAGCACGAAAGATGTCGTACGACTCCTTTCCATCCACCTGGATAGGGTGTACACAGTACCAGCTGTGTAGACGACGGTCAAAAAGATGGAACGCAACCGGCCACTCACGGGCGTAACGGCGAGGGAAATTTCAAATCGCGTGTTGGCACGGTCATATGACTTAATCCGGACCGTTAGCATGGCAGCAGCAATCGTGTACGGAAGCACAGCATTGCTTGCGGTCCCTCTGTCGTAGTGCCGGGAGAGGTACATAGTACTCCGAGGAGAGATAATGTTCACGCTCGCACCTGCTCGGACACGCGGTGAGGAGCTCGTTAGGTTAGGGTTAGCATCCGTGACGCGCACAGCGGCCGTGCACCACGACGCGCGCGACGCACCTCTTCACAAACCACGACGACGCCTGGGTGCCTTTCCTCTCAACTTGACCTTCGCTTCGAAAAACTTCGCCGATCTTCTCTGAAGCTCACCTGCATCCTTTACCTGCTATAATCGCGCTATTGAGGTTCACTACTTATGTTGAAATGACCTCAACTTGATCTAGCAATTTGAGTCGCTTTGTCGGCCGCATCTAGAATTGATCTAAACAGGAAGAACTGGGATGCTCTACATCCCATCATATGAATAATACTCATGCTATCGAAGCATACTGAGGTGGAGAGTCCGAGCTTCGACTGTCTACCGGCGCCAGCTCTGCTTCTCTGCGGCCGCCATCCAGTGAGCGCGTGAAGCGCTCTAGCTGCCGGAACATTGCGAGTGCCGTAGCCGTGTCCAACCCAGGAGAATCACCGCTCGCATCTTGCGACCTATGTACCTCCAATGGGGTCTGTCCCGCCGATGCTGCCTGCGTAACCGGTCTATCCATCACGATCTCGGGCGTAGCATGAACGCCCCTCTCCTCCTGCTCATGGTCACTACCCCGCTTGCGGTCGCCCTGGGCCCTTGGAATAATGAAGGGATACTGTGCGACGGTATTGATCAAGGTCACGTCGCTGGTATTGATTCGACTCGTGCGCCGTCGCCGGTAAAGGCACAGTACTATTCCGGCGAGGAGCAGCAAAAGTACGCCACCTGCCGCCGTACCTCCGACGATCGCGGCGAGGTTGGGATTCGAATGTTTCATGACCGTTGACGGGGACGGATTAGTCGACGAACTGGTTGTCGGGTTAGAAATGGGGAAGGAAGGTGTGATGGGCGCTGATGTTGCAAGAGATGTGGGAGAGGAAGACGTCCGTGTCACAGTCGTTGTTGCTGTTGAAGAGGAAGTGGAAGGTGATAATCCGCTTCCCGTCGGCCCATGCCAATCTGGAGGGTAATCGCTGAACGCTAATCTTGGGTCAGTAATTGTCAAGGAATAACATCGAATGCTATGCACCGAACGGCTGGGAGAATGACCAGAAAGGAAACGGGCCAGACCAGTCTGCCTGTGATGACTCTGATGGCGATGGCGTGCGTAGAGCTAATACGTGTATTGATGTGCGAGTTACACTGGCGCCGTTCCCAGTACCGACCCTACTGGCTTGTCAACACGAAAGATCTCAGCGTCAGTCCGGAACTCACACAAGAGTTCGTGTATCCTGCTTTCGGTCAGGCGGGGTGCGAGACGGAAGCGCCGTGGGAGCGGCAAGACGGTCAAAGCGCATGAAGGACAGTATTTGAAGTACGATGTCGCTTCATGGAGAGCAAATGTTCAACAGGAGGAAGTGATAGAGGAGAACAGACGATAGTACGTACTGTGCAGCAGGA
Source organism: Peniophora sp. CONT (assembly GCA_001632445.1). Taxonomy (NCBI): domain Eukaryota; kingdom Fungi; phylum Basidiomycota; class Agaricomycetes; order Russulales; family Peniophoraceae; genus Peniophora; species Peniophora sp. CONT. Next base: position 129,424 of record KV424472.1, read on the forward strand.
GCGACAAGGCGGCGGGGATGGTTAATGTATCCGGTGGATGAGCGGCGTGGTATGTTCTGCCAGTTCTACTGCCAGTGGCTATCGGCGAGCAGTCGTAGTGAATGACCCGAGGACATCGGGATATACACTTTGCTCTTATGCATGTGCTCAAGACGGGTTCAACCCCGAGGAGTACAGCAATAATCAACACCATCTAGCTTTGTTCAAGACGAGACTGTTGACACGTTCAAGGGCGATGCGTGTGCGTGCTTCGCGAAGCTCTGTGGCCCGTTTATCACCCGAATTTCGTGGGTTAGCAATTCTCATTGGACCAAACCTACATCAAATAGGTCAGATTCGAGATATCGTCAGTGTACATTGCGGAGTGCATCAGATGAGTAGTAGGGAACGCTGTTGCATTGCCGTTAAGTGATACTCCTTGGTCCTCCCAGTGAATCGAATGCGTGCCACAATCCTTGGCGTAACACTGTAAGCTGGGTGGAAGCTCGGGTGCATTGTCCACCGCATAGAATGAGATGATGCGTAAGAGTACTACTATGCATCGCTGGTCGAGAGCGCGACAACCGAGGGGCCAGTGATGGTGTGACACAACTCGCATTGAATTGAATGCGGACGCGAAGTTATCGACACCAGACCTCACGGCAAGCAGGAATTGGGATCTGGAAGATGTACCCAAAGGAAGGACAGCCTGTATAGGTGCTATGACTATTAATCCAAGTATGGATTAAGTGATGTACTATTGATAAACGCCAAGTCTCCGTCTGGACATCTCCGGCGTTCACTGCGCGTTCACGTCGTACTTGTCATCGGAAGAGCCTGTGGCCGTCATGCCACCCGGGCCGTACGGAAGTTTTGCCTCCTGCGTGCGATCGTTGTCGTAGGCACGGTGCACAGACACCTCGATAGGTACTTGTACAGGGACTCGCGGGTTCATCTCAAAATCGCGCGAGTGCGGTACCGATGGCTTGTTGGCGGACGGGCTACACCAATTCACGTCAATATTGTTGCTGACGCCGGCAATGCGATAGACTCACACGTAAGAATCGCTGAAATTCGTCAGAGAACGGTACATGCGGGTCGCGGCAATGACCAGTGCAACCAGCTCCGGTATCGTGAAGATCTGTCAAGGTATCAGCACTGCCAGTCAAGAAGTCGGCGTGAACAATGCAGAAACTGACCACATTCATGGGTTCTGAGAGGCGGAATCCTATTAAGTCACACTAGGGAGATAGAACAAAGTGCGTGCGTACGATTCAGGTTCATCCACATAAAAGAGACGGAGGGTATCTCTACGAGCATCACAAGGAACACCCACATGAAGCCCTGGATGTGATCACGAAGTTAGAGTAACGACGACGCGCCATTGACAATGATATCGCACCTGCATCCACAGGAACTTCCATAGACCGTGTTTCTTAGCGTCATTCAACTGCAACAGACCGAGTAGCATGAGAATGAGCATGGCCGTATCTACGCATAGCGTAGTGGTATAGAACATCCGAGCGGTTTGCGTGTCGTCGTAAGCGCAACCACCCGCTGCCGGATCCCAGTGTGCATGAGTCTGTGAATGCATTGAGAACATTGCTTCAGAACGAAACTTTGCCCACTGCACTTACCTGCGATGAGAGATATATGATGAAAGAGAACTGTGTGAGGAGTGCCACGACGACGAACACCAGCACAGGTCTTGCCCGACGCCAGATGGCCACGCTAAATCCGACTGTCAACGACCAAACGATAGTGTGAAGCTCGAGCTATACGACGTACACGCGAATAGCAATGAGGACGCTTGCAAGCTCGAAGGCAAGAAAGCCCAAAATCTATGCGTCAAGACACGGTCAGCGCCAGTGCCAACAGCGGAAAACTGAACAAGAGCTTACGTATACCGAGAGTAACCAGCTCTGACAGTTGATCTGGCGTCCGTGAGCCAAGATGAACCTAGGAATACAGCGAACCGTGGCGCACCTCTGTCGTCACGTTGAACCCAATCAAGACGGCGATGAGAGCCGTTAGACACAGATACCGACACAGGATATAACACTGCACAAGGAAATATTAAGCATAACGTAGTCTGTAATAGACACCCTCGTAGAACTCACGGTCTTTGTAAGTATTGACCGTCCGGGAATCGGTTTGATGATCAGATTCCAGTCGTAGTTGAAGCTCGATACAATTTCCCAACTGCAGGACGTTTCAGCTGATGACGTACGGATTCCAAAAGCCATAGATTTACATGTAAACACCTGTTACCGCATGGGTCAACTTGACCGTCGCAACTAACAGACACAGTTAGCACTGTCTTGATACGCGGACGACGAAGAGATCGGCTATAACGCACGCGCCTGGTTTTGAATAGTCACTGGGTCGGACCAGTTGACCATGTTGGAGGTACGAGCAGCGTATAAACCACAAGGACAAGCGCAGAATACGGGAGTGCTTGCACCACAGGCCAGACGCCAAAGAACGGAGGGTAAGGTGAGCCAATGCCCCACACACGCCTTTAAGTACGTCCTTTGCCTGATTTCCTCCTCGTGATCCCAATGATCTACTGGATATTAGCCTCGCAACGGTAATTTGCCGTGAGTTCGCCGCGACACCATCGGAGATACGGATCTTGAATATTGACTGAATAGACTTCTACGCGCGAAACAGATCCAAGGTCCATCAGTAGCTTTCGGGCTGGGCTCTTGCAATTTCAAATCTCCGTTTTACTGGGGTCGCAGTACGTACTCGGACTAGTTTTCGAACGCTCTGAGAAAACCATGCGTTCGAACCCCTGCTCATACGGTCCGAATCGTGCAGCCATGCAGCGTCAAGCCTCCAGAAATTCTTTGTTCCGATCACCACGGCTGGGCGCTTTGAAACAGTCACGACGCAATGTTCTATTGAAGCGTCAACACGCAGGCGCTGATACCCCGAAGACCAATCCAATTAAGTAAATGTAATGAGCGACGTGTACGGAGTCTATTCAATGGATCAGACAACGCTGAGTTTCATTGGGAGCTTGGGAGAGCGCTCTGGTGCGCCCTTAACACTGGGAGCAATAATGTTTGCGAAACGCCACTCGACCTCCTCCTTCTGCGAAGGTTCGAATCGGAAGGCCGATGTAAGAGCAGCGATAACCATCTTCATCTCAAGCTGCGAGAATTGCATACCAATGCACGCGCGCCCACCACCGTAGAAGGTCATGACGCCTTTTCCAAAGACTGCGGGCAAGTGAGCGGCGGCGACAGACTCGGGCAGCGGCTCGAACCAGCGCTCTGGCCGCCAGACATGCGCATCGGCGCCCCAGATATCCGGGTTGGTGTTCGAGCCAGCGACGTGAACAAAGAACTCTAGACCCTGCGGTAAGAAGAGAGATTCGATAGCGTTACCGTCCACGCCAGTGATGGGCTTGCTCAGCGGGACAACAACATCACCCTTCACGCTAGAAATGATTGTTGAGCGCAGGTATATGACGCGAAGAATGGGTACACGAACACTCGAGGCACGATTTGTGCGGGTGCGTACAGACGAAGGGTCTCGCGGCAGACAGCATCAATGTAGGGGAGCGCGATGATCTCTTCGTATGACATATTTTCCCAGCCCTTGACCTCTTCGCGCAGTTTGTCTTGAACGTCGGGATGCTGACCAAGAAGATCGAATGTACGAGCCAGAGCGCCCGAAGTCGTGTCGGTTCCTGTGATATCGGATGAGCAAATGAAGAGACAGCCAAGTGGTATTCGTACCGGCAAAGATCATGGTTCTTGATGGATAGCCGGGCGCGTCAGCGCACGGTAGAGCAAATACACAACGAGTGGCTCACCCGATCTGTGCAATAATCTCCTCCTCGCTGAGACGATCCTCCTTCGACGCAGCCTTGTTTGCCTTCCCTACGAGAAGTCAGCTGGAAAGGTAGGCGATGCTTACTCTATCAACTCACAAAGGACGCTGAGCAGATCCTTGCCTTGGCCGATCTGCTCCACAACAGCAGCATCGCCCTGCGCTAACTTACGATCCTTCTCTTCCCATATGCCTTTTGCCGTAGAATGCATGACGTTCGAAACATCCATCAGTTTGTGCAAACCTGGGTGCGGAGTCAAGCGGCCCAGTACGTGCAAGATAGAGTCAGGGAGTTTGTGGACGTTGGTGGCTGTCAATGCGGAGAAGGGTGCGAGGGTAGCCAGAGCGGGGCTAGGAAATATCAGCACAAAGACCCATGACCGAGCGGGGCAGACATACACGAAATCCTTCAACGCACGACAATAAGGGTGGCCGACAGGATCGTGAATAGCGTCAAAGGAGTGGCCAACAGTAGCTTGGCAAACAGCTTCGAACGCAATGCGGCTTCCCCAATCGAGAACATCAATGTCGCGCTCGCGGTCGTCCTCGATCATCTTCTTCAAGACGGCGCAAACCTGTTCAGACAGTGTCAGATCCAGATTGAATAGAAGTGCGTCTAGTAAGACGCACCTCAAGGCTTAGAGTGCGGAAGACAGGGACAAGGTTGCGAAGGTTTGCCGTGGAAAAGACAGAGCTAAAGATCTTGCGCTGTCTGCGATGCGCAAGACCTAGAGGAGTGTCAGACAAAGATAAAGAGCTGCCATACATGCGAGATACGGACCTGTAGAGGATAAAATTCCTGGGCCAACCATTTGACGGCAAGCACTGTCGATCAATGAGTCTAAGGCAGACAATACGAGGTCAAAATTTACGTACGCGATGAAAAAGTCCGTTTCCTCAAACATATGCTGGTCACGCTGCACGATATGTTGAATGGCCAACGGATCGGAGATCCACAGTTGTACGTCCTGCCACCAATGACCGGTAAGAGTGAAGTTTATCAGCGCGAGAATCAAATATACCTTGAAAAGGGCATCGTATTTGATGACGCCACCATATTGCTCGGTGAGCTTAGCATGAAGAGGCAGAGCGCCCTCGGTATAGAGGTCCAAAAGGTTACCTGATAGTATGTCAGCCAGTAGCACACGTGTGGCGGAAGAACGGCCATGGGAACGTACCGGTAATGAACGACGGGCTCGGAGGAGCAGGCAAGTTGCGCAGTGCGCGACGTTTCCGGCGGCGCGAGATCGTCGCCGTACCAATGACGGCTGCGAGCGCCGCAGCGACGCAGAGTGAGAAGACCTTGAACATGTCACAGACGCACGCAGACGTGCGGAAGGACGAAAAGAGAGGAGAGGGTTGATAACAGGGCGTCGAGCTACGTTCCAGTATATAACTTCTCGCGCGGATGACACGGGGTGTCGGGGCGTGCCTAGTCCAATCGTGCGGCGTATATTGCGCCCACTCGTGGCTGCAAGTCACCGCATAGAGGCCGCCGCATACAGAGATCTGTCGATGCAATTTCTGATATTTGAAAATGAAGCGTAGACCCCGTCGTCTGGCGTTGTCGCCGCGACGAGCTGCGCGGGATCTTGCCATGTCAGGCAATCTGATGTTCGGACATAATGCATAAGTGTCTAATATAGTCGCTACGGCAGCGTACGACCGATCATTCGAGAGCGACGCCTCGTGCAGGGGGAACTAAACACAGTGTTAGCCGATGGAGCCTGGGAGAAGAATCCGGACGTACTACATGTGAAAGATCCGCGTGTGAACAGTGTTCTTAGAACACGATACACTCGGAACTTGTACCGGGTGTCTTCTACGAGCGCTGGCTGGTGGGTACTCAAGTATACCGATGTCATTAGGTGCTCTGAAGTCGGAGCACAGTACATGGGCTCAAGCTTAAGAACTTAAGTAAGATCATAGGCAGGCGAAGCTTCCATTCGACCATCGGCGACTTGTACATCAGACGGCTTCTACGAAGTGTCCCACTTCGTCAGATCACTCTAACACCGAGACGCGCGGAGGTGAACGTCGTGCTAGACCTCAGTAGGACACACTACCAGTGTCAGCGCTAGGCGCAGAGCTGGCTGGATTATTACACGGCGCCTCGAATAGATATACGTGTGAGAGTACAAATGAGATGGTTTTGAGGTGAAAAACGCAGTGGAGGGACTCGGTCATCGTGGTCACAACCCAACCTTGAAATGGGACGCATCAAGACGCGGTCTGGTGTTCGGCAATCTCCGTGCTCCTGCGACGGGCGCGGCACTAAGTACTCAGCCGTTCCGATATTCCTACCAAGCCATATTGCCTTATCCAATACTACGAAAGGGTGGTACTAGGTGAGGCTAAGAGACGTCACTTTCTCCTTGTCTCTCACATTTAGTAACCGTTGCGGCCGATGTACGAAACTTCAACTCCCAAGTAGCTGATTGCTGTCCTGGCATATGCAGGCAGAGGGCCCGGGGATCTACATCGAGGGCTTGTCCATCGTACAAGGTCAAGATATCAAAGTTCTGCCACCGAGCGATACTGTGGTAAGGAGTCTGCGTCCCCATCATCTTCCGACGTCCATACTGGCTGCACATTGCTGCCATGCAAAGACCGCATGAAGCGCTCTAGCTGCCGAAACATTACGGACGCCGTTGCAAGATCAAGAACTGGAGCATCATCCTGGCCTGGTACGCTCGCCGCTACTGCTGTATCTCGTAGATCGAGCGCAGGGTTCGCAAGCCCCGAGTGTGCGCCGTCGGTGTTTGGGTTCCCTATTCGTATCTCTGCCCCGCCTCCCTTCCTTGTGTACTCCATGGGCGAAGAGATGGGATATTGTGCGACGTCGTTGATGACAGACTCATCGTTCACAGTGGGACGGCTCAAACGCCGTCGCCTCCGCCGAACACATAGCGTGACTATTACAACGAGCAATAATAGAGCTACACCGCCGCCACCTGCGGCGCCTCCGATAACTGCAGCGGGGTGAGAGCTGTTCATTGTTGTTTCCGAGGATGATGGAGTGGTGAGTGCTGGCATAGAGGGGCTGGCGCTCGAGAGTACGCTCGCCGTCGAGTGAGGTGTCGTAGAAGGATGGTCGGATATGACTTGGCTGGCGGTCTGTCCGGAGGACTCCGTTGTGGTAATTGGGGGTTGAGAAGAGACTGAGGCTGCTGATGAGAGAACTAGGGATGACGTCGTGCCAGAAGGGTCATAGGTCTGAATGGCTGTTGCTGAGGCAGGTATCGCGTCACCTCCGGCGGGGCCAAAACCAGTGTTGACGGCGTCTATCTCTAGACCAGTAACAGCTAGAGCGGGCAGGGCATCCTCTACCAGTACATTGTAGTCACCAGTAAGCGCACGAGGACGCGTCGTGCCATGACCGCTACGTGTATGTCAGCGACCTCATACTTCCGACACTCATCCGAAACTTACATTACGAGCAGATTGCTCTGCTCACCTCTGACTCTTGTGCCAGATGAGCTCGAAGGGCCAGCTTGAGCACAACCAGTCTGACGCGGTGGAGGCGGTGGAATGGGGCGCGTGGTCTAGTGGACTCCTGGGTTGGAGCAGTTAGTATATGGAGAGGAGAGTGCGTATTGAACGTACTGTACTATTCTTAGTGGAATCCACCTGAACGCGTCTCCAAGACGAAGAGGCCCACCAGGTCCCGAGCGGCAGTGCTTGCGATGGGCATCCAAGGGCAGGCGCAAGCTACGACCACGAGCGCTTGCACATTTATGGGGGCACCAAAAACGTCATTATATTCGTAACAGAACCACAGACATTCCTAGTGACCACATGTAGGGCAGTATAATAGTACCCTAGTGCCATTGTCGGGTTCAAGCCGTTGCCTGCGGATCACAATCACGAGCGGGTACGAGAAGGGCGCGTGCTGACGGGATATGAAGGCATAGGCATTCGTATCCTGCGGTTGATGAACAGTACTTGCTTGACTACCATACCAGAATAGTCGTCGTTCTTGCCCCATACATGCAAAGGAAGCCGATTGTACAGCGACAACGAATGTGTAGCAGGTTGAGGAAACGACTGAGCATGTCTGTTTCCTCCAAGATGATGGTGGTTCGAAGCCAACCGAGAGTCGACGCGCGGGTCCAAGACACGTTCTGGTATCGGCAGTTTCCGCGCTCCTCCTCCCTTGCCAGCCTGAGGTTTGAGACGAGTTTTCATGTTACAATGTCCACTTCGGTCAATCAAAGTCCAGTCGGCGTCAACGCGTCAAATTTCGTCAGAAGCAAAAAGCCGATCGATGATAATATAAATATTGACAACGCAACGAAAAGAACCCGTCCTCAAAAAGACGGACGCATAGGAGGTCAAGGGCGGTACTTAGTACGGGGAAACACGACACTGATTTCATCCTTGATAGGTAAAGAACTGGAGAAAAACCAAGAGCACAGGAGACGGATGTGCATAGGACCGAAGGATGGACAAGGACATTGTATGAGACGAGGAGGCAAAGAAAAACCCAGAGAGGAAGATGGTGATAGTGTGATGTGTGTGGGTTTGAGGGTGGAGGGGTAGGTAGGTGGTAGGAGGGTGAGGGAAGGTCAGTATGTATCCACTCAGCAACGCGGGAGCGGGTAAGGAGCGTAAGCGGTAGGGAAAGCACGAAGGGACGCAGAAGTCGCGGGGTATGTTCGACAGAACAACAGAGCAAAAGGGCTACACTCGAGGAAAGTACAAGGGAGGTTCAAAGACAGGCATGGCAAGGGTGTGAGCGAGGCATTAAAAGATCGTCAAAGCAGAGTGAACCAGGCTTTTCGGTTTTACAGCCTCTGCCCATTCCGATCAAAGCCCAGCGGATAACTCGCCAGATCGCTCGTGAGCGCAAGCGTATCCAGACTGGCCCTAACCCTCCCATCAGCTCCGACCTTCCTCCTCGGCTGCTCCTGCCTCACATTCTCCTCGCTCTCGTCATGCCCCATCGAGCTTGCCGCCTGCTGCTGAATCTCAAAGGCGAACCCTCCAAGACCAGTGCTAACGTTGCTCATCTCGCTCGCAACGCTCATACCAAGCTGTCGCCGGTCCGGCGGCGGCGGGAGCGTCTCTTCTTGCGCCTGAGCCATGCTCTGGCCGAAGGACGGGCTCTGAGCGGTCGCAGATGTCGGAGAGCGAGGCGGGCGCGCGGAGATCGGGCTGGGCGGGACGAAGGGGAAACCCTCAAGAATGCTGTCCGCGCGACCGACGCTGACGCCGCTCGCCATCGTGCTCATACTGCCACGGTTCGACAAACGCGGCGGCTCCAGCTCTGCACTTCCCAGGGCGCTCTCGCGGGCAGCAAGCTGGGCCGCGCGCGCAGCCTGAACCTCCGCCATCGCACGATCCTGCTCGCGGCTGAAATGGCCGCCAGGGTTCGAGCTCCCGTTGCTGCTTCCGCTAACGTTCGACAAAGCCGAGGGCGAAACAAGACGCGCACTGGTAAGACGGTACGCGTCCTTTCCGCGCGCGCCGCCAACGGAGGAGCTCATAGCGGGCGTGTGTATGGGCGTAGCGTAGCCTAGGTGAACACGGCTAGCGCCGACGAGTTCAGCGCCAATCACACTTGCCGCCTGCGTAAGGTTGCTGACAGGACGCTGGCGAGCGCCGCCGGAGATATCGGGCGTGTAGACCGTCTGCAGGCCGTCCTCATCGGACGTCTCGGGCTCATGGTCGAAGTGCGAGCCTGAGTTTGTGCCGAATGTCGCAGTCGTGCCGTACGTTGCACGGGACAAGCGAGCGTGAGGGGAGTGAGGTTCGGGAGACGGAGAGTGCGAATCATGGAAGGGGTCGCCCTGCTGCCCATCTTCGGCCTCTTCGGTCTCTGGTGCTTCACGTACGACATCCTGTGGGCCAAAGCTGGTGGCTGCAAGCGGAGAACGTGCCGGCTGGCGCGTAGCAGTGGCACCTGGGCGAAGCATGTCCTGACTCTGCGCAAACGAGCCTGTGGCGGAAGAACCCGTCGCAAGTGGCGTAGGGATTGTATCTGCGCGAACTGCACCGACGACATGGCGTTGGGATTGAGTGATAATCACCGCGTCAAGATCAGAGGCGTATGAGGCGTTCGTCATGTAGCTATTGTCCGACAAACGCCGAGTTTGTTGTGCAGGCTGCGAGCTGCCCACAGACGAGTCACGAGATACGTTGAGGTGGTCCATGTTGAGCGCATGAGCGCGGGGCGGTGCGAGGGACGAGACCTGGGACGAGCGCGATCCGGCGTCGAGGGCGATGGGGATCACGTTCGTGCCCTGAGATGCGGCGCTCGTGGTGGTCATGATGCTCCTGTCGTCGCCGAATGGGTTCCCGCGCTGAATTTGGGACGAGCGCTGGCTGGTGCCGCCGTGTGCCTGGCCGTAGCTGTTGAGGTCGAGGATGGTGGTGGCTGTGTCGTACGGCTCGCCCGTCGTCGTCGTCATCACCGGGTTCTCCCGCTGCGTCGCCTCGGTCAGCGCACGGATACGCGGCGACAGTACTGGCCCCGGCTTCTCCTGCGGGTCTGGCCGGCGCAGCACAGTGTCTGCGGGGGCGGGGATGTCCTTGGGCTCATCGATGGCCGGGCCGGCAGCGGCGAGCTTGGCGGCCTGCTTGCGACGCCAGTACAGATAGCCAAGAGCGACAAGGATGACAAAGATGAGGATGCCGACCACAGCGCCTGCGACGGCGCCCGCAGAGACGCCCTTGGAAGACGTTGCCGTCGTTGGGTCAACGCACGTGAAGGTCGCGCATTGCGTGCAGCTCCTACGTTGTTTATTAGCACGTCCCCTGATACTCAAACTATATTCTTGGCGTACTGGGAAGTTTGGATACATTGCTGACCGGCGGAGCAGGCGCAAGGTGGGGGCGCGCTGCAAGTTACGCAGTCGCGCTTGAACAGAAGGCTATCGATACGCATTTCTTTTAGTATCGAGTTTGGATGTTGGATTCAAAGGAGTGTGGGCGGATAGGTAGATCCTTCAGTCGACGAAGATAGAGGCGTCCAGCGCGAGACAGAGTACAGCTAAAGCTAAAGCACACCGTCCTCGCCGTACAGAACCAACCGTCGCATCTTGACGACCACTCAGCTGGTCGAGGCCCGAGCCCATCAATTGCCCACGCAGTTACCGGCTTTCTTTCCCGACACCCTCGTTTGGGTTTTCTTCCCTCGCGACGAACGTATTTCGACCACCTCCAGACCTCACACGAGTGCCCGCAATATAACTCTCTGCCTTCTTGGGTCGTCGTTTGCTCGCCGCGAGCAGTGGCGATTATTTCTTTGTGGGCGAACTTGAACGGCGGCACCCCATACGCCCGCGCAGCCGCCAGCGCAGCCACCCCATACCGTATTCTACCCTCCTGGTCTCACGCCGCGTACTCGAACCGCACCTGTTCTAGTCGTTCCTTGTTCCTACACCCATCTGGTACAGCGGGAGATGGCCTGATCGCCCGCCTTCTTCCCTCTCACAGTTCGTCACCTCGTGAAGCGCGTGTAAACAGGGTACCTGGAGGCTATAGAGGATTGTTGAATGTTCAAATTGAAAGCGCTACGATTGAGCGGACGGCGCTAGCGCTGTGTCTCGATCCACCGTTTCCTCCGGGGCGTCTGTCGGTCCAGGCAGGTGCAGAGAGCTCTAAAGCCGATTCAAGGCGGCGTGAGTGACCAATGTATGCCCATATCATGCAACGGCTTGAATGAGCGCGCCAAAAAGGACACCTTATAATTATACTTCCTTCACGACTACAGCGTGGGCCGCCAGAAGCGAGCAATGCTCGTTCTCGTCGATATCGCATCTGCACGGGCCCGGACGCGCCTTCTCCATGTTTGAGAGCCACCGCCGCGAACACAACGGAGATCTGAATGAACCTTACCTCCCGCATACAGATAGAAGGCCATCGTGATGATTGTGCTCCCCAACAATGCAAAACGCCAGCATTACTGTGACCCGCCGACGTACACGCTCGCCTCCACGGGCACACTAGCCAGTTACGCCCGGTACGTGCCTACTGAAGCCCGGGTGCTCATATCTCGCCAAGGAGACGCCGATTGTTATGTTTGCTAACTACCGCCGCGGGCGAAACAGAATGGATCTTCCGCATACGGGTAGATTATCTTCGCGATGAACAGGCTGACGAACAGCGTCAAGATCCTCCGTGACCCGCCGTCGTACACGCTTGTCTATACAGGTGCACTCGGCTCTCGGCGTACATCTTCAACGCGCGGCGCGTATGCATGCATTTAAGCCCGCGATCCCTTCTTGCTCATCAGCAATGGCGCTCTTCCCAGCATCACAGGCTTTTACAATGCTCTTCTACCCCTCTGTGCCAAGGACACATTCCATTCCAACGGCACGCACAGTGATCCTCGCTGATCCTGAGCAAGGTTTCATAACCCGCTGGTTCGTCCACTTGGAGCCCAAAACGGTAGGATGTCTATACTTCGTTGTCAAACTAGTAGAGCTGACAGATGAACAGCCGCATACCGCTACAGGTTGTCCTCGCAAATCCACTCGAAAAGCATATCATTCATCGCTCCGAGAACGTTTCGCGCCCCTGATGTCTAAACTTCGCGAGGTCCCAGGATTCTTCAAGTTCATCGAGTCGGTGAGACTGACCACCCGCATGTAGAAAGCGCATATACCGAACACGATCTGATACCCGTCCAACGTCTGGCCACGACACCGTCTCAGTCCATCATCAACGTATAGATGTCAACATACGAAGGGTGGACATCGGTCGTTGGTTTCCCTAGGAAACCAACAATGTTAACAAATACGTATATAAGCCCTGCAATGCAGTCCTTGCACTCCCTTACCTTGTCCTTTGCGCCACCCCGCGCTGCTTGTGGTCGAGCTTATACACGATATCTCACCCATCTACTGTCTCTACTCACCAAACCACGCTGCACATTCGACTATCGCGCAGCTCCATTGGCATACTTTTCTTTCGTTTGGACTTTCTTGAAGCTCCGGCCACTCTTTCCACCAATCCTATCTCGCTCACAAACATGCATTCCCACCACCTAAGACCTCGCGAACCCGGCTGCATATCCTGCGGCAGCTCGCCCCCACCCTGCGTCTGCGCCTCCGGTCAATCGTGCATCCAGATCTCTCAGTACGTTCTCGCCCCATCGATTCATCAGATGTATGTGCTCAGTCCTGACGCGCATATAGGAGCTGTTCAGCCTGCGCTTCCTTCACCTGCGTAACCTCAGGTCTCCAACCCGTCTTTCCCACATCCACCGTCGGACCAGGCGTCTCCCTTCCCAGCATTGCTGCTGGTAACAGTATGGATGCCGATAGTGGCGCCACTATCCATCACGAAGGCGCCATCATTGGCGGTTCAGTAGGCGGCGGGGTCACGCTGATCGTGCTGCTCGTCGGGCTGGCGTACTGCGTTCTGCGTCGCTTCCGCCGGACTCAGAGAGTCGCGATAAAAGGAAGAGGACCGGTATACGCGGAATACAATGACGATGATTCGCAGGCTCCTGCGCTTATGCGGGAGAGCGAGAGAGGATTTTATTGACGAGTGTTGAATTGTGGCGCAGGATTTGCTTCAGAGAATGTGTACTATATGTATGTTAGCATCTTTTGCTGCGGACAGACTTCACAAGCTTCAAGCTTCAAGCTCGCCCTGCTTACACTGAGGGTCTGCGTCTGCAGTGACAACATGTCGATTTCGCCAAGTACAAAACGGCTGAAGCCGAAGCCGTCGGGCTGTGGCATCTGCTCGGAGCTCACCGACTCCCGAGTGAGAAGACACGGCCTTGATACACCGCCCAATGCGCTGCTGTTGGCAACTGTAGCCCGCAAGGCTCGCGTATACTTACATATGAATGGTGCCCTGACTGCTCATCTCGCCACATGTATATGCCTAGCGGGGACCATCGTGTCAACTACTATCAAGCAGAAACGGCCGGTGATCGGCGCGCCTTACTTACAGCCTGGATATAAAGCTTCGTGGACTGTATCTTCGGGTCCACCTTTTCATTCACCCTCTCTTGACTATTACCTCGTGTATCTCAACTCGCTTTCGGAACTCTTTTTGGTACGCCGCATCTCGGAATAGACTGGCTATCCGTCACTGAACTCGCTGGTAGGACCACCCTCGCTTCAGAGACACTATCTATATGCATTCCAATAACCTTTCCCGCCAGTCCAGTTGCATTCAGTGTCTCGAAACCGTACCATCCTGCGGCCTCTGTGCAGCTGACGAGCAATGCGTCGTCACCTCTCAGTACGTTTCCTTACCATATATACACCAATTTGTCGTTGATGTCGCCGCTTCGGCCGTCTCAGAACTTGCACGGCATGCGCAAGCGCAACCTGCGTCGCAGCACCTACCACCGCCAGCTCCTATGAACTCGTTGCGCGCAACGCAGAGAAGACCGAGATCGTCACACTCACCGACTCAAACGGCACCCCGACAGCAACCTCAACCATCTTTTCAACAAGCGGTCCCAGCACAGGAGGACCAGCGCTTGGGTACGGTCTCATTGCTGGAGGCGTCATCGTACTCGCGATACTTGGCACGTTCTTTTACTGCACGTGTTACAAGCGGCGTGCGAGGGGGAAGCTGCCAGGGTATCAGTCATTTGGAAGCGAGTCTGCGCTGCCGAAGAGCGTTGAAGGAGGAACAATGCGGGAGGTGAAGGGTCGGGAGTGAGCAGCAGAGGGAGAGTCTACCGGTTGAGAGTCGCGGAGGTTCCTTCTGGACTGCGGTGCAGACTGATATCATATCTACTTGGGCGAACATAGCTTTCCATGCTAGTATACGCTGCGGCGCCTCCTGTCACATCTTCAGCCGTGTTTTCAGCCCTTCTCCGGAATGAAAATCCGATGGTAGGTGTAATGCGGTACTTGTCGAGGTTGCACACCTTGCCTTATATCCTGCATGCACGGCGCGTGCGAAAGTCATCTGACCGTGTTAGCGCGATTAAGCATGGCTTGTTTGGGTTAAGGTTAAGCGCATTGGGGGCCTAACATAGTCTAACAGATAGAAAGTTTGATCAGTCGCCTAATGACAGCGCGGACTTGATTTATTTTGGGCAAGCTTGGCAGCGATTTGAATGAAGTGCATCTGTATACCAAGTACACCTAGCAATCACAATAGTACAACATGATTCCACAAGGCGCAAACGGAATGAATACCACAGAGTGAGAGAGAAGCGAGCCAGAGACAGTCGTAAGGAGATCATGGGGCGCGCACCAGTGCGCTATGGATGGAGGGTATATGCTACATGGAGGAGACGAACGAGTAAAACATGGACAGCGAAATCAGATTGAGTAGGCGTTTGTACGAAGCGAAAGATGAAGACATGTCACAAGAAAGGGATGGGGTAGTGTGCGGATACTATGGATACAAATGCAGAGAACATCGACAGAACAACAGGCAAGCGAACAGCGTCACTTTCGATCTCAAGCACCCGGTGCCCCATGCGCCGACGGGCCGCTTGCCAGAGCGTTCTGGTACTGAGACGAAAGGGGGAACGCCTGCATAAGTTGCTCCGGACCCGCGTTGAGCATCGCGGCAAAGTCGTTGCTGAAGACGTTGCCGAAGGCGTCGCCTTCGGGCTTGTTGTCCGCGAGACCCTGCGCATCCGCAGCGCTCCATTCGCCATACCCTCCATGCAAGCCGAGTTCGTTGTAGCCGAGCATACCGAAGTTGTAATCGGCATTGGGGATGAGGAAATCGGGAGGCGGGAAAGAGGAAATCATGTCCTGGAGCTGAGCCTCCGTTGGCTCGCTGGCTGGACGCGGTACAGGCTCGAAAGAAGATGTCGGCTCGAGTAGCGAGGCCATAGGAGGCTGCACATCGAAAGAGAGCTGGGGACCCGACAACGTGTTGTGATCGGGAGGGAAGTAGGCAGGCGCCGAGTGTGTTGAGCCAGGGGATGAATGCGCGGAGCGAGGCAGAGCCAGAGGAGGGCACGAGTACACCATCGCCTTGAGCGCAAGATCAGTACCATATATATGGAGAGCGATAAGAGAACGTACCATGTGATCCGACAATGCAACGGAGGGCGGGGGATAGTACTCTTCGGCAGGGTTGGACGACGGGCGCGCCGGCATCGTAAGATGATGCCACTGCGGCTCCTCGGGAGCGCTCGACGGACCCGCGCGCTCCTGAGAAGCACGAGTAGGGACCTCATACGGCTGAGCGCCGCGGCGCCGCGGACGCGAGGGCGGAAGTGCAGGACCGCGGTAGACCTCGGGGAGCTTCTCTCGCCATTGCTCGCGTACCGCAGGATCGGCGAAGCTAGGCGGCGATGGCTCCTTGCCCGCCTTCTTGCCACGACCATTGCGCTGCTTGGGCGCGTACTTGTACTGAGGGTGCTTCGCCTGGTGTTCGTGAAGCCGGTCGGTCGCCTTGTCGCGCCACAGCTGCTTCTTCACCTCGGGCATGAGGTTCCAGATCTCGCCGGCCATGACAGAGAGGTTCTGCTGCTTCTTCTCGACCTTCTGAAGGCCCATGCGTACGTCCTTGATCAAGTCGCTGCGGAAGATCATGAAGGCGTTTGGCGGGCGCGGGATCTTGGCGGGGACATCATCAACAGCCTGAGTAGCGCCACGACGAGTACGCTTGCGAGGTTCTGGGAGCGGAGTCGCAGACGCGTCCAGTTTGAAGTCGGGTTTCTGCTGGGCGATGAAGTTTTGGAGGTCCTGAGAGGGCGCGATAGCCGAATCTGCCACCCATTGCGCGATATCTCCTCTAGAGAATAGAGTGCCGTCATCCGAAGGTGTATGGTTGCTCAAGGAAGAACGAGAAGGCGGTTGGCGGTTGGTGGTGTCGGAAGACGAAAAGCCTTGCGGCATCGTAGAGCTGAGCGTAGCTGTGATCACACGTGAGTGCCCTGCGAAAAGAAAGGCGCGAGGCATTACACGCACCCGGAAAGGACATGCTTGTTGATGCGGATGGTCGGGCCGGGTCGAGTCGTGAAAGTCAGGCAAAGGTCGAGGCTTCTCGTAGTATGCTACAGCGCCAGGCAAGCAGACAAGCAAGAAAAGTCGGGGCTAGAGGGCGGGAACGCTGACTGGAGAGCCCCAACGGCGATTGCATCGTCTTATACACTCTAGCAGGCCGATGCGAGAAAGGACGTTGTGGCAGCGCAACGTGTACGGGACTACCCGTACACGTGTGGGCGCGAAAAGGAGGATGTGACTGTAGCGCAGGGTGAAGTCAGCGAGCGCAGGGGAAAGTGGGAATATTAGCCGCACGAGGCTGAACGGAACCGCTGCGAGGCAGATGTTGGATTGTACAGAGACAACGTGTACGGGTCTATCCGAGAGCAGAAGTGACCAGGAGAACACACGAGGTGAAGACGAGGCGCGGGCTTGAAGTGAAGGGGAGACCGGAAGAGTGCACCCATAGTTGTACATAGTTGGCAACGCTTGCAGCATCACAACGAACTCTCTCGACGACAATGGTAGGTCGTCTAGGATCTGAGACATGCCTAAGAGCAGACACAAAAGCGCATAGGCGGGCTCGAGTGCGCCTTCGACGCAACGTGTTCCGCCTCGAGGCGGGGGCGTGGACTGAGTACCATCACGCCACGCCTCATTCCAGGACAACACGAGGCAGCGCTTGCGAGTGGCGGCGCAGCGAATGTCCACCACTGCAATAGAGCTAGGAACCAGAGAAGGGTTGGCCATCCAGACAGCAGAGGACGACGAGGGATGGGCGGGGAGGCTCGCTGGCTGGTGGCTGAAACAGAGGAGGGAGCTTGGAGGGAGCAAGCGAGAACAACGTCCGTCGTCGAGGCCGTTCCGCTGTGTCCAGGAACGATTGATGCGCCCGGCGAAGCGGCGCGACGAGAACAAAGCAAGCCACTGCGGCCCGTCCTCTTCCTTCTACGGAGCGCAACTCCTTCCTTCGGCGCGTACATTTCAGGCAATTGCGCTACTGTTGAATCGACGAAGCGGCTCAACTGAGCTCGTTGCGGAAGGTCAGGTTGGTGCAGGCTCTCAAACGTCCCAACATGGGAAATAGGCACTCCGGTTTGGCGGCACCGATGCAGACGTATCGATTATAGAAAGTCTATGGGTACATGTCATTGACTACGCAGCACGGTGGATAGGTGCGGGTGGAGATGGTGGTAGCGCGGGGTCCTTCTTATCTCTGCAGGCGCAAGAGCGATGAATAGACGATAGTCAGTAGCGTATTATATAGCGGCAAAGAGCGGTTTGCGTCCGGTCATCGCAGACAACATCCCTCCAAAATCACACATCGTATGGCTAGCATGCCTATAAGCGCAACCAAATCCGCCCACCAGTTCCTGCGGCCTTTCCTATCCGGTTCATGAAGGCCAAACCCTCCTTCTCTTCAACAAGCGCCTCTGCGACGATCTTGGAGACGTCCTGAGCGTCGAGGGTGTGTAGTCCATCAAAGAGCCGCGCGGCGGCGGTTCCAGGTTCTGAAGTCGGTCCAAGAGGAAAGTGGACCCATTCTATTGACGGGGATGAAGACGTGAGGACGAGCAGTGGGGAATCGTCACAGGCCATGAGTCCGATCTTCGTCTTGCCCTCGGATCCATCCTCTAGTGACAGTAAGAAAGCTTCGGCTGAAACTGTGTCTTCGTCATCCTGTCCGGGCCGAGCGCGATGCACGAGTTGGACAGGTACGCCCGGCGCGTAATGTCGATACTTCATCCCAGGTGTTTGTGGCGCCTGCTCCTGTTGCTCGTCCGCATAATCCCTCCTATGCACAAGCACCTTCACTCCGTCTATCCCGTTCTCGGAAAGAACACTCTCGATGTCCTCGACGGTCACGCCGCCGGGTCGCAGAACGCGGATATTTCCATCCTCTCTCAACCCATCAATGACAGTGCTCTCAAGGCCCACGTCGCATGCTCCACCTTCAAGAATGAGCTTAAGCTTTCCGGAAGCGCCAAGGTCGGCTGCGACGTGCGATGCGCGCGTAGGGCTGGGCCTCCCACTCGTATTCGCACTTGGAGCAGCAACAGGTGTGTTTGCGCGCGCTATTAGAGCGCGGGCGACGGGATGTGAAGGCATGCGCACTGCAACGGTTGACTGCCCGGCAGTGATCACCGAGGGTATGTGCGAAGGTGCGGGAAACAGCATGGTGAGGGGACCGGGCCAGAAGGCTCGCATAAGTGCTGCGTACGCCGGGGAAGGGGTATATGATGACGCCGGTGTTGAGGGAAGAAGTGTAGAGAGCATTGTCTGCGAGGAGACGTGCACAATGAGAGGATTATCGGCTGGCCTGCCCTTGGTGGAGAATATCCTGGCTGAGGCAGTCGCGTGCAGCGCGTCGGCGCCTAGACCGTAAACAGTTTCGGTAGGAAAGACAACGACATCGTGATCTTTGATCAGCCCAGCAGCCTCGTTTATAGCTTTCTCGGTAGCAGGATCCGAGAAGATGGGCTCTTCAGATGCGGAAAAGGATATTGAGTCTGGCCGACAAGGCAGCACATTCGCCGGCACAGGTGTGGAAGATGTGGATGCAAACGAGCCCATTTTGAGCAGGAGTCTAGCAATATGTGGTACAGATGATATGGTAGTCGGGAGTCTAGCTTGCATGCACTTGTATGCGCCTCACAGCGCTCAGACCGAGTCAAAGGAGCAGAACTTTTGATCGTGGTAGAAGACAAGTCGCGCCGGGATTTGTTGTGCGCGAAAACGCTGGCCCGGACCTTGCATGTAACCGCCAGCTGCACACATCATGTCGTTGCCGTTCCGACGTCAATTAGACCGGCTTCATCTTATCCTGCTACCACCATGAGGGACTCTGAGTTTGAGAGGCTTGTACCCGACGCCGAGCGCGGTGGGGGTGGTATGAGTAACCGCTCGACTCTAACGAGTACGGAGCTCATCTGGCGCGCCGCATTCACGCGCCTCCGCGACCTGGGCTTTATTCTGCGCGATCGCTACTCGCCCGAGTGGGTGCCGAGCTGGGTGAAAGAAGGCTTCGACGATGCATGGCTCGAGGAGCGGGACTTTCTCTGGGGATCTTACGACGATGGCATTGCAATAGAACATGCTACCACTTTGGACGCAACGCGAGCCTCCGACGGACTTGTCTGTGCAATACAAATGAAGCCTCCCGAAGCCGAGTCTCTTCCTATCCTACGCTTTCTCGCACGACCGGAGGTCATCAACGATCCTCGTAATCATGCCTGTCCCGTGCTCGCCGAGGTACCATTGGACGAATGGACACCCGCTCGTGTGGTAGTATACCCACTTGCTCGTGACTGGAGACTACCACCCATGCGCTTGGTAGCCGACGCGTTGCAGTTCTGCGACCAGTTGCTGGAAGGATTGTCGTTCTTGCATGAGCACAACATCGCTCACCGCGATATAGCCGCAAGGAATATCATGATGGATCCGTCCGCCCTCTTCCCTCACGGTGTCAACCCGCTCGCAACCTTCACTCGTATACCAGTCCCTGAAATGAAGCCCAAGTACGACCGCGTCGATGTCTACTCTCAAATGCGATATTGGTTTATCGACTTCGGCCTGAGCACGATGTTTGCGAGCAAAGCGGAACGGAAGCTCGTCATATGGGAAGGAGGACCGCGGGATATGCCCGAGTGCTTGGAGCTGGATGCGCAGGGCGAGATGCAGCCTAATCGACCATATGACGCGTTCAAGGCAGACATGTGGTCTTTAGGAAAGCTGCTTGGGCGATACTTTGCCTCTGTCCGTCCTCCTCTTTCTTCGTCAGTTTGATCTCTGCTAACACTTGTTCACAGAGTATACCCGAACTTCAGCCTCTGATCTCGGCGATGACGGCCCCCTCGCCGGACTCTCGACCTGATTGCGCAACTGCGCTGCGTGCCTTCCGCACAATTGCTCACGAGCTGCCTCGTCGACGCTTGCTACGTGGCATTCCCAACGCAGTTCAGTTAGATTGGCAACCCTGGAGCGGGTGAGATCTTTCCTTCGTATCTCCCTCTTATCAATGACACTGACGTCCATTCAGCGCTGATGCAATGAGTCAGGCGATGTTCAACTGGGTCGACTACTGGCGGTGCGCGGGCAAGTTCTGGTGGAGAGGCACCCCCCTGCTTGTGGGCGGTGCATCTGAGATACGAAGGTAGTCACTGAACCGCATGATCGTTCAACACGGGCCCTGGGTGCAATACGTACTATAATCGTGCATTACTACTCTTTGTGGGTGCTTGCAGTAGATAAACCCACAGTTGTCTATACTACGCCTTTTCTAATCGAGCAGTCGGCATCCGAGATCAAAATCAAGTACAAGATGTTGTTAAATAGAGCCAATGACTATCAGTAATAAGCGATGGTGTGCAATAAACTATGCGGGTGCTTCTCCTGGTGCGCCTGTATTATTCCGGGCATATCCTCGTCGATATCTTCCGACGCCTCAATCTAGTCCGGAACGCGTAAGCCACAATCACGGTGCGCATTCGCGAAGGGAAAGAGCGTACAGCGTTTGCAAGGTCCAAAATGGCACGCCCTGCTATGGCCGCTTCTTCATGGTTATCCTTGATCTCAATGTTGACGATATGCACGACGCGATTATATTGGCTACCTTTTGCCAGTAAATCTGGATAGCAGTCAGCTTAAGCATCGCTTCCAACGAAGATTGGGTCTTGGGACTAACCCTCGCATACGCTGTCAAAGCAGCGCTCTTCGCAAGTGATGACCACGTCCGCAACGGTCGACATTTGCTGCCAGCGCTCCGGCGCTCGCTTCAACTTACGATTTCGATCCAGCATCTGTAGCAAGCCGTTGGCGGTGTACCTGAATGAAGGCTCTTAGATAGAGCACACGATGCAAGGGTGAAGCGACGAACAATCGCGGATCTTTATTATAGAGTTCCTCATAAATATCATTGTACGGCGTGCCAAACTCGTAAATGTTGGGCTTGTCGACTGAAGGGCCCGGCAATCGAACCATGGAGCCTGTCCCCGACGATATGACACGGTATCCTGCTTTTCTATGACAGCATGAGCTTCACCATAATGCGTAGGTAGACATCTGGTCTAGTACATACGACAGGATGTAATGGCCTTCCATGGACCGGTTCTACAACGAGCGAACGATCAGTAACGCGCCGAGCAAAAAAGGCGAGTAAGACGAAGTTACCTGGTTACTTGCACAAACTACGCAGAAGAGCGGTCTCGCCCTGTAAGGAGACGGTGTGCGCAAATCTGACGTGGCAAAAGGTTGTGAAGGCCCAGCAGCTACACCTTGAGGAAACTGCTGTACGACCATCTCTCCCGCTTGGACGAAAGGTTGAGGTGGTGTCGAAGTATTTGGAGTATGAGTACTGCTCCCCGGTTGAGGTACCCCATTGTACACGCCATACGCTGCCGGTTGGGGTGTGTTGGATGCCGAGCGACGCGGGTCTGCGGCCTGAGCTCGAGCCAACCGCGGATCACGGGTTCTCCTTGGGTCCATCTACAAGCAGGATGATGAGTATGCAGCTTATGCAACAGTCCATTGATAGCCTCAGCAGTATCCAGAACACTAGTCGTCATTCAAACCCAGCTTCTGGTTTATTTGAGCGGGTTTGGTGCAGTTTCCACTCTGAATCATCACAGGTAGATGCAACTTCGGAGGTTTACCTACGTTTATGTCGGCACGATTAACTCTGCGTATCTTATTTGCGGAGGATCAGTTACTGGTAGAGTTTCCGCGGGAAATTGAGTAACCAAAGTTGATGTTGGTGGCGGCGGTGGTGGTAGTTGAGAAATAAAGTCCGTGGTCTTAGTCTGATAAGTTAGTCAGGCACCGTGAGAACGCCACCAAGGCAATCTTATCGTGTTGATAAGTATTAACTTAAGTCTCACCCCATCAATTGCAAATCTCTACCACCTCGAAGTTATCATAGGGTACTGTAGTTTTCAGACCTAATGTTCGGCCGATTTTTGCGTTACGCGTTACGCACCAGCATGTTCACTGCCATCAATGTTCACCGAACCTCGCTAACCGTTACCCCGAACGATATGGCCGCTAAAAAAGCTCGCCGGCGGCTTTGGGGACCATCCGGGATATCGGACCGAACGCCGGGTAACGATTCGAGGTTCGCCGGCTCTGCGTTACCCGTTACACGAACAGGCCGGAGGTTCGTGGAAAGACCCGACGTTACGCGTTACGAACGTCGGGTCTGAAAACTACAGTATCTCCTTAGGGATGTATACGTATGCGCCACAGCCGAAGACTCGCAGCTTATGTATGCGCGGAGCCTTGCCAAAGAGCATCTCGTACGGCGTCAACCATTTAAGGCGGCGTACAGGTGTCCGATTATATAAATGGACAGCGTGCTGATTGGAGAATTCCCACCAGGAAGGAGGGCAGCTAGCTTGAAAGCGTAGAGCCTCCCCCTTTTCCGTCATCGTGCGGATAAACCGCTCTGCGCGACCGTTCTGCTGGTGCGCATGAGGCGCACCACTAAGGACTTTGATGCCCTTGCTGCGTAGCATTTGCAAGAACTTGTTCGCACCGAGATTCAAGTTCCCAATGAGCTCGCCTCCTTGATCGGAGCGCCATGTCTTCACATGAGTCTTGAATTCGTTCTCGACCATGGCTAAGAAATCTTTGGCGGCTGCGAGCGCATCTGACTTCTTCTTGAGAAGCGTAACCCATGCATAGGACGAGTAATCGTCTACAAATACTATGGCCCACTTGAATTTGGCGTAGGACAGGGTTGGGAACTCCTTCAAATCGGAGTGGATGACGTCGAAGGCGGCTTCAGCGCGCTCTTCGCGGGCAGGGAACTCACGCATCGGGGTTTTACCCTTAGCGCAACCACTACATACCGGGTTCTCATCCGGAATCTGTAGATCCTCGGGGAAACCTTCGGTACCCTTGCGCATCTGACGCATAACGTCGCGCGAAGGATGGCCCATCCGGCGATGCATTGTCTCATAGTCCAATGCATAGACCAACTCGTACTTCACGCTCTTGGCGTGGTCCGACGAGACGGGCAGAATATAGTAATTTGCCCTGAAAGGGTCCGGGTCAAACCGGAGATATACTCTTCCATCACGGACTAGCCGTATCTGCGTAGCACTTCCTTCCACAGTCATACCTTGGTGAAGGAACTGACCGAGGGAAAGTAAACGGTCGGCGAGTCCAGGCACAAAGCCGACAGGGCCGACACGGACGGTATGGCTATTGCCTTTCTCATCCGCCGTGGAGAGCAAGATGGTACCCCAGCCTCTGATGGCGGAGTGACCACCGTTCGCAGTTGTGAGCAACTTGGGTTCAGGGATTTCATTGTACTCAATGAAGTCGCTCATGCTCGGCGTAAAGTGTGAAGTACAGCCGGAGTCTAATAGCCACGAGTCAAAACGCACATGCGTGTGTGAATGGGGGGCTTTGCCTTTTCCCTTGCATGAAGAACAAGCGCTATATTCCAAGCTGTGTTTACAAAGGGAGGCATACATGTCCGAGCGATTGCAGTCAAGCGTTACAGTATTGGGAGCTCGATGCTCCACTTCTCCTTCAACAGATGCGATATGCTCAGCAAAATCTGCGAGTGAAGCGTAAGCTTGATAGCAAAGGCGTTCAGGAACAACGTACTCGTGGTCCGACTCATCGTGCTGCAGGCCAGCGCACTGCGCGATCTCCTCGTTCACGTCCTCGTCATCGCCAAACGACATACCATCGATAGGGGTATCCTCGGGAATGAAGTCATCCTCCGAGTTGGCGGCGGTATCGATACGATCGATAAGAGGAGTGCTACGGAAGCGCTTAGAAGCGCGTTCATCCTCCACGTCATCCTCATCGGAGTCGTCATCGTCCACTTCCTCAATGGTGGCCGAAGAAGGGCCAGCATCATCACGGAGGTGAGGGACGACGCGCTCGAGAACGCGGAGCGTCTCGGCGGTACCACGAACACCGATGTCGGCGGCAAGCTTGCTCGCACGACGCATGGAGGGATGGAAGGTAGTAGGGGACGCCTTGTGAAGCGGTCCACCTTGCACACTCTTGAGAGAGTAGGGAGAAGAGCGGTCCTCAGGACCAAGAACGCGCGTCTCGCTGGCCATGTTACTGAGGAAATGATTACCCTCGTAGTCATCATGGGCCTCGCGTGAGCCGTTATACCCTCCGCGACCACGGCCACGGCCACGGCCGCGGCGACGCTTACCGCGTCCGTTGTCCTCGCCGCGCGCGTCGGAGTCATTGCTCGACGACTGCTGCTGCTGGCGCTGCTGCTGCTGCTGCTTACCGCCGCGGCGCTGCTGGGAGAACGAAGGGTTGCCGTTATTACGGCGAACGGCAGTAATCTTGGACGCACTATCCGTCTTTGACGTCTTGGGAGCGCCAAACTCCGCCTGGTACGCGTTGAGAGCGCGCGCCTTGATATCCTCCGCGCTAAGCTCGTCAACCGCCATGTTCTGTGCAAACTGCGACACGAACTTCATGTAAGGCGGGAGCTTGGAGAGTAATACCATAGTGTGAATGAACGGAGGGATAGTTACGTTGAGCTCCTTGAGACGGCGAACATGCTGCTCGATACGCTCGATAGCCTGCACGGGGTTACCCTTGCTAGGAACCTGCGTGTTAAGGAACTGCTGGAAGACATTATAGATGCCGGCGGTGCCAGGCGTCCCGAACTCGTAGAGAAGACGAGCCCACATGTCAAACGCACATTCCTCATCAGAGAGCTTATCAGAGATAGCGGGGATGCAGCGCAGAAGAATGGAGCCTTGGACTTCAGAGTCCCTGGCGGTCCAGCCGTCCTTGACCATGAGCTTCTGCTCAATGTAGTCCTGATCAAGACGGCCAACGGTATCACCGTTGAGCAAGATGGTCTTGGTGACGGACAAAGTGGAACCATCATTCTGCACGACCGAAGCGGTGAACGAGTCCGTCTTCGTGTGCTCAAGCTGGTCCTTGATGATATCCCACTTGCCCTGCTGCATCAGATAGGCACGCATCTGCTTAGACCAGAACGGATAGTTCTCGCCGTTAAGCTGCGGGACGAGCGAAGTGAGGACCGAGGAAGACATGATAGCGAGTATCTGGTTGGTCAGCGTCAGCGTCATTCCTCATGCGTACAGGACGGAGCGTGCAACGTCGTGCAGCATGACGCTGGCTGAATCTGGCACAACGGCGACCAATAGGTCTGCGGCGTTGGCAGAATGCACAATGGCGACCGGAACGGTCTGCGTCATTGGCAGGTGTTAACGATGGCGATCAAAGATCTGCGTCATCGTAACCAGGTAAGCCGGCGAGCAACTTCACCGCGAAGTGGTGCGAGTGAGTGCGTCGAGCCGGGGCTCATAACCTGACAAACATGGCGTGCGCGTAGCGATACACGCTCACTGCAGCTTACCTGGTTGTCAAAGCAGTAGTAGTTAGGTGATGGTTTGGAAGCAAACGACTTAGAGTAGTATTACTGCACAGGCCAGGTATATATACGGTACACGGCAGTATCCGACGGAGATATCCGATAGATAGGGAAATAGACGGAGCGAGTGAGGAAATCACGAGCGTACGTGATGGTTGAGGTGAGACCTGCAATCCCATGAGAATGGGAGTGCGCTTAGGCGGTTGCAGGTCAGACGCGGGCTGATTGCCACGTCACGGCTTGAACCTGCCCATGATGGGTGTTCAAGTTCAACAGTCAACACGTACTGCACCGGTATGCTCATCGCTCCGCCCCTGCCGATTATTCAAACATGGCCCAATGTCC
>KV424472.1:172512-314061 GCA_001632445.1 Peniophora sp. CONT
CCGGCTCTGCGTTACCCGTTACACGAACAGGCCGGAGGTTCGTGGAAAGACCCGACGTTACGCGTTACGAACGTCGGGTCTGAAAACTACAGTATAGGTTCTCAAGGGCACTTCAGCTGTGTCATCACGCCAAGATATTCTTTATACATGATTGCAGCAGTACATGGAATGAAGTGCTATTTGAGGCGACGGCAGTCGCATTTGTGACCCTTCCAATCGCTGTATCGTGCATTGACAGTCAATACACAAGTGAACATGCAATAGCTACGGCCTGCTCACCTGACTTGGCAGGTTCGCGTGCAGTAGAAGGCCAATCCACATCCTTTGCATATCTGCAGAGCCTTGTCGGAAGGCGTATCGTTGTACTTACACTGACGCCACGAGCAGTACTTGTTGCGCGCCTTCTCGTACCCCTTGCGCATCTCCTCCTCCCTAACTCCGAGTTCTTTTCCCAGATCAGTCCAGACGCTGAGAAGATACGGTATTATGTCCGGTATCTCAGGCTCGTAAGATGCCTTGCGTAGCTCCAGTAGCACACTGTATCCATCACTGCGTGCCGCATCGCGAAGGCCGCAAACGACCGCCTCAGGAAGGCTCGACTTCGATCGATTGTGTTGGCGAACATGCTCCACCCATTGAGAAAAAGCATCGCTGTATTTGGCCTCGTGTTGATCTGGTCAGAGGCATATTAGTGTCGTTGTCAGTCATGTAAAAGACGGGTGTTGTCGTACTGAGTAACGATGGATCCCCGGATCTAGCGACAGAGATGGCGATTAATACCCCATAAATGAAGATAGAGTATATGTCGGCACCGTCGACCGTCGTTGGCGCACGGATACCATTGTCCAGACCTTTCCCGATGCTTCTGTATCATTGCGACTCGTTATTTGGAGGTTGCGATCACAAGTGAGGGAAGCAACATACACCAATAACCCAGCACATGCACCCCAACGTCTCAACTGACGCTCTCCCCACATTTGTTTTCCTCTAAGCAACGTAGTTTGAGGATCATGCATTTTCCGAAGGGCCATTGCCACGGAGGTAGAGATAGGAAGCTTGGCGTAGGCATATGCTAAAGCAGAGTTGGCGTTCGAAAAGACCTCCATGAAGTAAAGCGAGTTGCTCAGTGAGTCGCCTGCTACGTCAGGTAGCTCGTTGAGAGAGCGGTTAAGCTTAGACAGAAACACGTCCGCTCCAATCTCCTCGACGATGACTTCGTCAACGAATCTCCCTATCAATGCGTCATCGGGAGTGCTCAAGAGCACAGTAACTGCGGCTTCAACAGCGCGATTATCAGGTTGTGCATCTCCAAACGGCAAGAACCACCAGGTCCACAGCACTACGTGTGCTATCTTGCTCGAATCGAGAGTCCTGATGGCAGAATCATCGCTGTCAATGGAACATGTTGTCAGGAATTGATTGCTGCATAGCATGGACGAAACCGCACCCCTGATTTTCGCCTTCTGCAATCTTTAGGAGCGAGGTGGCAAAGTTCTGTACGTATCTGGGAACTCCGTACCTGGAAGGCCCTGTCCGTGCACCTGCAACAACCGAGTTACTGTCCACGATTATCTGCGCACGGTACTGCCACGCCATCTCCCATACAGCCCGAGACTCCCTCACAATCCGCGTGACTAAGTCTCTGGATGGTTTGCGCACGCGAACATCTCCTTCTTCCGTCAAGATGGTCCCGTGCCACCATATGTGCATGAATGAGCACAGGCACCCAAACGCACTGTCTCGCTCGTCCTAAAAACGCATAGAACAACATGAGCAGAGAGCTGAAGACTTTTCTCTGGAGCATACGTACGAAGGTGTGGGTCCATAATATGTCAGAACCCAAGAACCTGATAAGCGTGCACGGGAAGTCGGTAGACAGACAGGCCTCCCAGAAATCCCGAACATGTCGATCCGATAGTCTTGGTTCGTTCAGAACTACCCCAAGATAGATGTCGAGCGCATCAAGTAGAGATGCGGAGAACCTGAGATCGGCGTCGTACTGGGAGCTCGCTACGGCTCCGGATCCGCAAGCCCGCAGAATGTTTCCGAGGGCCGTTGTACAAGCTTTCAGAACGCCCAAAGGGCTTTTACGCAAGATGACCATAAGTTCATTTCTGTCACACGATGATAGTTGTTTCCTGGGATTAGCAGACATGGCGGCTTGGGGTACTGTTGCGATAGCAATAAGCACACGATCAATAGAATTTGAGTATAAGTTCAGGTAGTCGCAGTAAAGCTCGAAGACGACATGTAAGTCGAGGCTTCACAACTGCGACAGATGGGAGGAGATGGTCGTGGTTGTGAGCCAAGGCGAGCCTCAGGGACTCAAGACGGCTGCACGTGTTGCGATGGGCGGGCGGGAAATGCCGCGATCGGCCGCGGACCGTGGACGCCACGTTGTCCTTACAGGCTTACATTGACCACCAAACGTCCCGTCTGTACTTCTTCTTCATAGTCATTTCGATGAGCGCTATATCATCGGAAGATGATAGACAGTCACTGACTGTATACCATCCTCTGGCCTTATCCGACGACAGCGTACGCCAGGTTCTAGAGGAGATTCGCATATTCGAGGTGGCCGTCGCGTCTGTGGATGCTGAAATGCAGGAGCTCTTCCGTCAGGCTGCCATACTTCGTGCAAAGAAGCAGAAGTACCTCGACTTGATAGCAAAGTGTCGCGGTCGCATCACTCTTGCTCTTAGAGCACCAGACGAGCTCCTCGCTCTTATCTTCGAACACTGTGCCTCGGACTGGATCAAGGCCCCTCTTACACTCTCTCAAGTGTGCCGGAAGTGGAGACAAGCTGCCATGACCCCCAGCGTATGGTCTCGTGTTCCACTCACGAGCGAGAGCAAAGATCCCGTTTTAAAGACGAAGCTCTGGTTGGATCGAGCGTTGGACGCTCCTCTACGCGTCTTGGTGGACATTGAGGGCGTCGATGACCAGATGCTTTCATCTTGGAATCTTCTTCTAGATCGATCTGCTCAATGGCAGACACTGGAGTTTCACACTCGGACAATATTGCAGGCCAACGCTCTACTATCCGCTTGCGATCGACCGCTACCGCGCTTGCGATTTGCACGCATATTATGCCCAGAGACTCCAACAGCGGCCGACGAATTCTTTCCTCCAGAAGCACGAGAAATCACGAAGTTAGAGACCGCCTTTGGCGATGCACCTGCTCTCCGTCACCTGGCAGTTCACGCTTGCCATTTCCCGCCGAGTTACCCGTCCCAAATCACTCGGCTTACCTTGAACCTGTCTTTACTCTCGGCTCCTACAACACCGATCGCAGAACTCGAGCCGCTGGTCGCACTTACTGGGTTACCCCATTTGACGAACTTGACCATTCACGCGCCCATCTCCCATTACTTCAACCGCGCCATTATTGACGAGGAGATCCCGGTCATCGAGTTCTCACGTCTTGAGTCCTTCACACTCGATGCGTATCGCGCATTCAATCCTCTTCTGAAGTACATTCGCGCACCTTCCCTGCGCATTCTGCGCTTGCGATCTATCGAGGACCCCCTTACGCACCCGCATGCGCCGACCGCTGCGGCTTTGTTGTCGTTCTTAACGGATAGCACGCCCCCGCTTCAACGCTTGGAACTTCACGACGTCGATCTTCCCGCAGCCGATTATTGTAGGGTATTCGCGGCCACGCCGTGCCTAGAGGCTTTACGGCTTCATGAAACGGAGATACCCGACGAGACGCTTGCCACTCTGAACGGCCCGCGCGGCCTCTGCCCTCGTCTGAGGCAGCTGGATCTGCGATGGTGCGAGCAGCTTGCGGGAACTGCGCTCGTCGACCTTGTTCAATCGCGTTTGGATGGCGCTGAACAGGACGACAGCTCTTGTCCTATTGAGTCTGTCCGAATCATCAACTGCGCCATGGTCAAGGAACGGGACGTCCTTGATCTCGCGCGCATGACGACCTGCAGCGTATACCTTGCCAACATTGAAGACGAGGCAGAAGAATACTGCCGTACGTTGGTTCGGTTTCCCAAGTCACGCTCCGCTCATCTGCTTTCCTCAGGGTCCAAAGGATGCTGTAACAACGCCCGTTACCGCCAGCGCATGATGCTTCGCCACCACAAGGAAATATTTGGAGATATCGAAACAAAGCCACTCGATCTTATACTAGACTGATGATGAGGCACATAGAGTCCAGGTAGAAGTAACATAGGTGCATAGAAGCGAGCATGTTGATCAACCAGAATCGATTCGTACCATAGAAATAGGCATATATAGACGCCCGGAATAGAGGGGGATGGACGGCCCTAGGTTTAAGCCTCGCTAGCGATTCTGTGCAGGCTATGTCGACCGTCAGCGCAGTGCAGTGTGCACATGAGGGGTCAGGATGCTGACCTAGGTACAGATTGTGCTATGCTGCTAGCATACAGGGAGCCGCCGATAGGAGTCCGCGCTGTACTCGCGCTTTCGCGCGATCGGGCGCGACTACTGGCTCGTGGGACACCTGTATCGCTATACGACGTGTTGGCAAGCGGTCGACGCGTCCCCTTCTTGCTATGGCCGCTTCCATATCTGCCAAGAAAGTATCGTCAGATATGCCGTACGCGATCAAGTGCGATTGCTCACATTATCATATCCTTAGCTCGGTCATCGAGCGAGACGGTGATCGGTAATGAGCGTTGGCTGGATGTCCGATGGTCAGAGCAGGTTCAACAGGTGAAGGGTTTAGAAGAGAAGGTACCTTTCGGGAACGTAGTACCCAAGATGGATCACGTTGGGCTTGCTGCTGTCGCCCTCGACATCGTACTCAGTGCGCTCTCCTTCGCCCGTCCTATCATAGATACCATTAGCGCTTGGATAGCCTGACACAGAAGGAACGCTGCTCACTCATAGATGATCCGACCATTCTCGTCTTTTAGGATGATCGGGGCCTCCTTCACCCTGCGTGGAGGCACAGAGCTGAAGTCGCCCACCCGCCCAACTTCATTTCCGTCACCATCCTTGAAGATAACATTCATGCCCGGCGGTATGATATAGAACGTGCGGCGCTTCTCGGCGGGGTCACTGTGAGCGCTGCTGTCCAAACTGGGCACCTCTGTCGGGACCTTTACGACAAACATGCAGTCAGCACCGGCGTTCAAAACACGAGGCGCGCCAAGGCGACGTACAGATATCTTCGTTCCGTTTTGAAGAGTATGTACAATGTTAGATGACATCGTCATGGTACTCGGTGTCGGACTGGCGGTTCGGACAGGTGGTACACGAGGCGAATGGGTGACATCCCTGGTGGCAGTGCGAGCTCGATGGATTGAGCCGTGAACCGACTGCTCTACGTGAGGCCGTGCAGGGTCACCCGTGAGCATGGGTGACCTTGACTGCCGCAAGCGTACTGGCTCGCGGTCGCGAGCATCGGCCAGGCCACCGTAGGTCGGGGCAGAAGCGCTGATGAAGTCCGTTTCTGAGTCCGGCGTGAACTCGCTCACAGCGCGGCTCTGCGAGATATACGTAGGCGCAGTGGATGACCGGAAGGGCAGGGGCTTGTCGATTTCACTCTCTGATGGCGTGGGCACGTAGGTAGGCGTGGAATGCGTGTGAGATCGTGAACGATGGTGCGATTGCGAATGGGCGGATGGCGGCTGTCGTCGAACGCTAGGTGCACGCGGCGTAGTGCTGGTAATGTCGCTTCTGATGCTGACGGTGTCTTCTGAGAGTTCTGGAGGGTAGAAGGGAGGCTCGCGAGATGTTGAAGAGCGATGATTCTCGACAAGGTTCCAGTTCTGTAGTAAGTTGAAAGTTAGGTGGGTTCAAAGACCATAAGACGCAGCATACCTCGGCCTTCAGATCCTTTAACGCAAGACTGTGTCAGTACACCAGGTCTGAGTGAAAGAGTTTGTGCATACCGTAACCGAGCCTGCAGTTGAAGGGCGATTCTTCCTGCCTCTGTTCGGGGGCAAGCCGTCGATAGCGTTGTAATCTTCATAGGACCAAGGATCCCAAACTTGAATCTCAGGCTCGTCGCGTCCGATAGTGCTAGCGTGGTCACTGAGCGTGATGCTGCCGCCGTCAAAGGTTTTGCGCCGTCCGTATTTCGGGCGGGACTTCGACTTGAGGATGTCCAGAATGTGCATAGCAGCAGTTAGGCGGGCGATACGCGCGAGGGTGTAATGCAGACAAGGGCGTTGGTCTTTCTGTGAATGCAACCGCTTTATGAGGTCCTTGAGGAAAGGGGCACCCTAGCTATAAACACGAGGAGACCATGCGAAAAACATACGGAAGCCTGCTGTAAAGCTTATCTTGGTGTCGGTATGTCGGAAAGCGCTACGATGCGCGGTCGCACTGGTTGTGGCCCGGTGACGAACACACTATAAACACGTCTAGGATACAGTGAGGTATACATACAACATGAGGCTCGCACAATGCCCGCATAGCAAAAGACAAAAGAATGTTCAGCCACGGTCGATTTTTAATTGGCTCGCTGCAACTTCGATAGTTCAGTGAGAGCCTGAGCTGCCGCGGTGATTGCTTGGGAGGTTACAGTAACCGCCGAGGGGTCGAACACGGGCTGACTGGTGAGTGCAGTCAGCCGGGAGGCCAAGTGACCGAGAGTCGCATCTAGCGCTTGCACAGTCGCTTGCACGTTGGTCGGCTGAGGCCTTGTCAGCGTCTGATTCTCGTATCAACGGAAGTCAAGACCCACAGATTGTTCGGTCGCCGACAATTTTAACGTCGCCGAGCGGTCGGGTGGTGGGAGCGTCGAAGGCTGTTGTGTTTGTCAGTGAAGCAGGATGCCAGGACTCGGTCTGTTGCCTACCTTTCGCTGTTCGGGTGAAGGGGCCCCTACGGTTGGCACAGGCGTGGGTCCAATCTAATGCATAGCATTCAAAAATGACGATGCAACGTGAGAAAAGCGGACTTACAGAAGGAGCTCCTTCGCGGTCTACACCCTTACCCTTGGTCGAGGAAGAGCTGGCTTGAGGGGTGATTGTCATCGGCGAATTTGCCATTTGTGAAGAACCGGTCGGATTAACAGGGACCAGACGTTCGAAGCCGTTCGCGTCCCTTTCGTCGATGTACCAGTTGGCGCAACAAACACATTGCTGTACCTCTGGTCAGATCGCCGTCAGCCATAGATGCATTCCGATCTTGCCTTGCGCGGATCTTTGCCCCCACCTGCCTTAGGGGGGCGCTAATACTGCGTCAGTCCTTCCGTAACGCGTCAGAGTGAGTGTCAAGGCGAACCATGAGCGGTATGCGTGGACATGAAGCGGAAGGACACTCGTCGGCCAACATAGCCCAACCCTTCAGTCTATTCGGAACGTTAGAAATGTCAGTTCGTCTTCGGATATGACACGGACTAACAAGAGCTTGGCCATTTCCGCCGAGGCTCGGTCAGATTGCTGCCTTCTTCTCAGGGATTCTTCCGTCTCTGCAGGTGATGCGAAGACAGGCGAAGACAATGTGCTTGACATTGAGGTAGCCGGGGTGGACGGACGCGAGGGATGGTCGGAGATGCTCGTGGTGGAAGATTGCGCGGAGGCTGATGCTGCAGCTGTGGCCGGGGTAAGTACACGTCCTAACACGATATAGACTAGAACATACTCGGTGGCGATTTGTCACAATCTACGCAAAACCTGACGGTGCCATCAGTAGACCGTAAGAGAGGTATGCCGCAACCTCGGCTCGGGCAAGGCTGGTCGGTCAGAACCTTGGTAGGAGTTTAGTTGTTACGCGTCTGGCACCAAGGTCAACTTAGCATACCCAGCCCTTGGCCATCCATTGAGCGATCTGCGTCGAGCTCATCGTCCTGGTGGTCGGACTTGACGTCCTCGCCGGTGTCTGAAGCGCTCGCCACGGTGCATGCGGCGCGGGATCTCACGCGACTTGACCGACGCTGACGCGATTGCTGAGTCCACGTTCACGGCGCGTCCGACAAGCGCTCGCTTGCTTTCAACGCTCTTGTTCTCCGGGCCACTGTCAGGACGAGCCGTCGCGTCTATGGGTCTGGGGCCTCTATGGTTTAGTGTCATCTTGGCTATTGTCTTTATCTGTTTTGATGTATTGAATTCGCAACGCGCTTTCACCCTCGCGGCATCGACTTCGGGCTGGTCCACTACGAAGAAGCTTGCCCTTCGGTACGTCGAGGTGCTGACAGAAGGGATGACCGATCTAAGAATGAACGCAGAAATAATGTCCGAGAGCTATTCTATCACGGGTACAATAACTACCTCGACCACGGTACGTTATGCCGCATACATTCACAGCATGAAACTGAAAGTGCATACAGCATTCCCTTTCGACGAGGTCCGTGACATATTAAAACGGTCACAGTAATGTGTGCTCAATTGTGCACCAGCTCGCTCCGTTATCGTGCGCTGGTCGAGGGCCAGATTGGTACTCGCCGTAAGCTTATATTACTGTCACAATCTATTCAACGTCTTCACGATCGCCCAGCTCGAACATCGCCGTCAACGACGTGAATGGGAACTTCTCGCTTACACTCGTCGATACCCTGGATACCCTAGTCGTTCTCGGAGACACCGCCGCGTTCTCAGATGGCGTCCGGAGTGTCATTGACCACGTATCTTTCGACGTCAACACTAAACCTCAAATATTCGAAGCCAACATCCGCGTGCTTGGTGGTCTCCTGTCCGCGCATATATTTGCCAATCAAACTGGGCAACCGTTCTTTCTGCCTTGGTACAGGGGCGAGCTGCTCGAACTTGCGCACGACCTCGGCGAGCGCTTTTTGCCCGCGTTTAACACGCCAACTGGTCTGCCTTATGCCAGGGTACATCCAGATCTACCATGTCGCTATTCTTGTAAGCTGATTCATCTACAGATCAACCTACGTCACGGTCTAGTCAAGGGGGAGAGCATAGAGAGCTGTACGGCTGGCGCGGGCTCATTGATGCTTGAATTCGCCACGCTCAGTCGGCTTACCGGCGATATGCGCTTTGAGAAAGCCGCGCGCAAAGCGTTCTTTGCCGTATGGAACGCCCGTTCGGAGATTGGTCTGGTTGGTAATCAGATCAATATAATGAATGGGGTAAGTGCCAACGTGATAACATTATTCTTGACGAACTGACGTCTCTCGCAGCAATGGCACCATCCCCAGATGAGCTCCATAGGGGCTGGCATCGACTCGTTTTTCGAGTATGCGCTGAAGTGGTACATACTGAGTGGTACGCTGCTTTAGCATATGCAAAGCTCTATCTTCACTCACAATGGATTACTCAGGTGATCCCGAATTCCTGGACGTCTGGAACGAATCGTACGCATCCGTCATGCAGTACTCCAGATCAGGCGATGGATTCTGGGTGAGCTTCAGCCATGGGCACACCCTCTGAAGACGTACTAATATGCTGTAGTTCCGCAGGGTCGATCTATCCAATGGCAACCTTCTGTATTACACATATGATTCGTTATCCGCTTTCTGGCCTGGTCTGCAAGTTATCGCTGGTGATATCGACAATGCTATCAAATCGCATATGTTTTGTACGTCATCCTCTTCCCATGTGATACGATGGGAATATCCTGACAGCATCCGCCAGTCTGGAATCTGTGGCAAAAGTACTCCGGTCTACCCGAGGTCTACGACATGAACTACAAGACGGCCACGTCTTTGGCATTCCCGTTAAGGCCAGAATTTGTTGAATCGACGTGGTATTTATATAGAGTGAGCTACGCCGTCTTGTGCGACGAAGTTCCTAGACTCATGCGCAATAGGCTACTCGTGACCCATTCTACCTAGACGTTGGCATGCGTATCCTGGGGGACATTACAGCTCGGTCCAAAGTTGCGTGTGGTCTTACCGGGATAGCCGATCTGCGGACAAATCAACGCGACGACCGCATGGAGTCTTTCGTTCTCTCTGAGACCCTCAAGGTGATATCACCTACGTTTTTAAAGCTCCCTACGCTGACTGATGAGTAGTATCTATATTTATTATTCGACGAAGAGAATCCTCTCCATACGGACGACTCAAACTGGGTTTTCACTACGGAAGGGCATATCCTTACCCTCGACCACTCGCTTCTCAAGGCGCCGTCGCGCTACATTCGCGAGTTCCGACGCGGTGAACGACTCGAGTGCCCTGCGTACTTCCCTCCCGAATTCAGTGGGTATGGAGATAAGGCCGGCTCTGGCCTGACTGTCGGCATTCGAACACGCACAGACTTCGACTACCCAACGCACCTCCTTGGCATGGACCCAATCAACGAAGTCGGTTGGCATCCGCAAGCTGAGTGCGTGATGCCCAAGGTCGATGTGTATGTGAGTTTCGGCTCTCTTTGACCATTGGAACCCGTCTGACGCTTTCAGTTACAGTTGTTCGAGTTTATTATGTCGGCCGATAGTGCGGAGGAAGCCGTCGAGGACAAGACGCCCTCAACCAAGAAGATTGCTCTTATCCCTGGCGGCTTCATGGTTCAGGACATCAAGGGACTACGTACGCGAGTCACGACTCGTATCGACGGTCGCGGGTATGATATAACCAAACGTACGCTCTTTGTTTTGAGCGATATTTTTAACTCAACTCATTTTTATGCTTTCCAGTGGGCCCCTACACCGTCCGCACCGGCCAGACTGTGTACTTAAATGACTCGCGTCTCGCAGGGATGCTAGGCACCCGACAACCTGTAGAGAATCGGCCTCCAGACGTTCGCGCTCGGTTTTACGTCGACGGCCTTGCTGTCGATCCGATCCTCTTTTCTCTGGACGAATACATGCGCGACGTCACCAACCTGCAAACGCTCTTTTCTGCAGAGACAGAGACGGAATCTCCGTACGTCGACGTTGTCGCGCAGACAGCCTTGTTTGGCGGCGATCCTACTCGTCTACACTCGGCTTCTCAGCTTCAGGCATCGATCCCATCCGGCGTCGTCGTTATTCGAGAGCAGGGGAACGATCTCGGCTGCATACCCTTCGCGGGCGCATACACGGACGTCGGTGCGGTCCTCGTGTTGAGACGTGGCCAGTGCACGTTCTTGGAGAAGTTGCGACATGCAAAGGAGGCTGGCGCGGCTGGTATCGTCGTGCTCTCTGACGAGGAGGGCAAAATCCAGCCCTCTATAGACCCTTCTGAGCACACCCTAGCTGGTGCACTGAACGATGTCGTCGCACTGGTGCTTCGTGCAAGCGAGGGCGCGCGCATCACTGCCATGCTAGATGCCGTCGAGCAAAGTGGAGGGCGGATTGTCATGGTGCTAGATCCGGATGGCGAAGAGGACGAGTCGGGTGGTGTTGAGATCATGATCGAGGACGATGGTATTCCTGCTCACCGTGTGTTGCATATCAACGGCCATCCCCTGCTCAATACACAGTTGCTGGTTTGATGATAATCGCGCCTTCGAGGTCGTTCAGATGCGCGATCTATGTTGATCCCGGTGCAATTTGCATCATGATTTTGTGCGTTTGCTATGCGTTCTTACGAGGAAACACTTCAGCACGTTCTCTATAACAATGGTCCGCTTTGTTGACTGGCTTTGCTATGTGCCATTCACATTATACGCTGCTTGTCACAGGTATGGATGGCTTACACATGACATCCGGCGAGTGTATGCTGACAGAACGTAGTAGAAACTCATCAAACGACATTCCCTCTTGTTTATATTCAGCCAGTTGCCTTACAGTACATGCGATCACACAAGAAAACAATGAAACGACGCCCCAGAAACGTGATCATCACCCTCGTGCAACCGACGACTACTTCGCGGCAGTTGGCTTGACAGCATACCACTTGTTGAAGACCATGTCAGGATCGTACTTCTGCTTCAGAGCCGCAAGCTTCGTGTGGTTTTCACCGAACAAGGCGTGGGTCTTCGCATCCGAGAGGATGCCCTCGTTCGAGTTCGGGTCGAGGACTTCGGTCGGAGCGTCGCTGTTGTAATTGGCGTATCCGAGATTCGCGGTTCCAGTCGACGCTTCGGCCGACGTGACGATCGTAGCAAGCTGTTCGGCGCTCTTGCGTACCAGTGCGAGCTGCTCGGGAGTATCCTCCGGATATTCCACGATTACGAGGCAACTGAGGCCCG
Source organism: Peniophora sp. CONT (assembly GCA_001632445.1). Classification (NCBI taxonomy): domain Eukaryota; kingdom Fungi; phylum Basidiomycota; class Agaricomycetes; order Russulales; family Peniophoraceae; genus Peniophora; species Peniophora sp. CONT. The sequence goes on from KV424472.1 coordinate 184,518, forward strand.
AAGCAGGTCGCTTGAACGCCATCGCGTCAGCCGGGACCGCACGGACTTTATCGAGGTTCCAGTGTTCCCATGCAAACATGATCTTGAGGCTGTGTTCCTTGGAGAGCGCGTATACCGACGCTGCGACGTCTTGCGCTACTTTGGCGTTTGGCGCGCTCATGTAAACAGACTAACATCGCTCAACACAATCAGCCACTCTAGAGCACGTCGACATAAGAAGGTACGGACCTTGAGATAGTAACAGCCACCGACGGGAACGCCGTCGTCCTTCAGATGTCCTAGTCAGTGCCCATAACAGCTCAGGGAATGTGACATACTAACCAGCAACGTGTTGACCACAGTGTAGGGCATTTCCCTTGTCATGTCGGCGAGAATCGGCCCTTCTTAAAGTCAGTTGCGGCAGATCCACCGACAAGAGACGTGCTCACCGACGCTAAAGAAGTCTTTGAAGTGCTCGCGTCCTTCCGCTTCACTCCCATTGAAGAAGGGCTGCAGAATCACACATGGCTACAGGCAATCAGTCAGCCAGTCACGAGAAAGTATGCTTAGAGGCTAGGCCAAGGGGACTGACTGTGTGGCTAGGATCAGGCGAAAGAGAAACCAGGAGCATGAACATCGCTCGTGGGTCCTTTGGCTTCGTGAAGCGGGCTGCACTGATGGCCGTGAGCTCTTCCAGCGCGGACGCTGGCCATATGGCCATCCCGGAGTACACAGTCTCCCGTTGAGGGTGAACCTGCATCTGGTTCAGAACTTCTTCCGCATCGTCAAAACAGAATATTGCAGACCTTGTAGACAAACAGGGAAACCACACCGAAATTGGACCCACCCCCACGCAGTCCCCAAAAAATATCGCTATTTTCTTCAGAACTGGCGGTGAGCACGGTTCCGTCGGCAGTAACGACCCTTGCCTAGACCACATGGTTCAACACGTTGCATACGGACGTTTGTTGACCACCAACCTCGACAAGGTTATCGACAGTCATACCATGTTCTCCGGCAAGGACACCGTAACCACCTCCAAGAGTGAGTCTATGATAGTATGTTAAACCAGACCTTGTGAAGCAGGCAAGGTTAAGTTTACCCTCCGACGCCAGTCTAAAGGATGTTGGTTAGCCGAACTGGATGAGAACTAAAGAATATGGAAAAAACATGCATGGGACACGGTACCGCCAGTCGTGGCCAGACCATACTTCATTGTCTCGTTATTGAATGTTCCCCAAAGAGCCCCACCATCCGCGTAGGCCAGCTTCTTCTCGGCGTCCACGCGCACACCCGCAAGATGACGAGAAAGGTCGATAACCAGACCACCCTCCGAGCTGGAAGAGCCGGCAGGGTTGTGACCTCCCCCACGGATGGCGATGGGAAGCCCGCTTGAGCGTGCGTACTTGATCGCGAGGACAATGTCCTCTTCATCACGGACGAAGGCGACCACGGCGGCGCGGCGGCGCGCGTTCGCAGCCCAACGCGTGAGTGCCTCCTCGTACGCGGGGTCCTCGGGAGTGACGACATCACCCTTGAAAGACGCCTTGAAAGCAGATAAGTCGGACATGATGTACGGGTGAGGCGTTGTGGACAGCACTGCCGTGCAACCTAGGCTCTTTATACTATTAGTTCACTCGGAAGAAGCTTGCGGCGCCCACCCTGTGGGTGGTTTGCGCCCTGCTGTTGAACTTTCAGAACTTCGAAACGTTGATTCCGCGCCCGGCTTACGATCGTTTTGATGACTGTATTTAATGCCAACAGCATCTGATCCACACTCAATATGCCTACGTATCGTAGAGCGTACATAGCCTTGCCTTCAACAGGAACATCAGCCTGGTAACTCCTGGCACATTCTCATCCATTCCTTGGCAGGCTGGCGCAGTTCACGGTTTTTGAATGTCAGTGCGGAAACAATAGACTTCAGAACAGAGTCGCTTCTGGCTTTTCAGTATCTCACGGCGGCAGGCAAGCAGATCGTCGCACGCAGACGGTACTTATCACGAATCCAGCATGAGTCCTGTCCGAGTCGTCCATGCCGCCGCGCCGCGCAATCGCCGATAACTCTTGTGTACGCGTCTTGGGCCCCGTGTCGCGTAATGTCGCAGCACGAGCGTCAAGCGGTGTCTTCCCTGATGACAAAGATCGTCGATATCGCCGCCCAAAATTAACGCGTATGTCTGGTTGTATTGCACACATACACTCCGACTCCGATGGGGATGTGTTACGTCCTCTGGACTCCGATTTTAGCGCCACTCGGTACGATAAGGCACGACATGGGGACGCTCATGTCTGGTATATGTCTGGTATGCTTATCTCTCTCTGCATCAATAGTTACTACCAAAGAATAATCTCTACGGATCACCAATACACATCTCACGGCGTCCATACATCTTCGTCTCGCCAGAACTGTGTGCGCCGATCAAAGGGCGCGACCCAGGGCCGCTCTGCTACTCTCCAGCTCTGCCTCATCGTATACCTGTCCAGACGATCCCATTCAGCATTGATATTTGGTTTATCGCGTAGGGCGTTCCACAATCGCTCGCCGTATTCGCAGCGTTCGATGCTCACTGTGAGCGGACGGCTGGCGGGGTTTTCCAGCATGATCTCGGGTATACGGATCAACTCGTTTATAACCTCTACGCCATCAAGGTCGATCACGCTTATCTCTTCCAGGCGTGCAGGAAGAGCAAGCCGCAGGGCCTCCACCAGAGTGTTGTGAAAAGATGTCCCCATATAGCGAAGCGTGAGCTTCCGCGCAATCTGCACGGAACGGGCAAGCACGTTGCTAAAGAGCTCGTAATTGCTTGCCATCGCATGCGCGAGGTATACATCCTCGACGGTGGAAAGCGGAATGATCTGCAACATGCGTGACAGCACGATCCGGTTCAAGTCGAGGTGGCTCTTGCCACCCAGCCAGGTGCAAGAGATAGAAAGGTCGATAACATCGGGTAAGCTCGTGTCGAGTGACTTGTCTGTGAGATGGATAGGCGAGGTGGCGACAACGCGGGGATAATCACAAGCAGTGCCAGAAACGACGTAGAGATGCTTATATGAGGACGCCTCCAGTGCAGACGCTGCTGGCAATGCTATCAGTTGCCGGATGCGGTCTTCTACGGACGGCGAGAACCATGAGCGGTCTATATCCTCGGGAAGGCCGCGGCTGGGCGAGAGATAGAGCCTGATGGACCTATAAACCGATGGCGGAGCCTGAATCATCTGACACAGAGGGTGTATGAGTTCAAGAGCTCCCTCGAGGCTCATATGAGTGAGTCGTGGAAGGTCGAGTGGAAGATGGGCCGCGGCGAAGAGACGCTCTCCATCGCCATCGGAATGAACGCACAGTCTGCGTAAAGAAGGGAAATATGATAGTGTTTTGCGTAACTCCCTCAGGTCCTGGATCCAACTAGGCATATGCGATGGCGACACTAACGAAAGTCGAAGAAGGGGGTGATCGCCTGATTGTCTGGACCCAAAGGCGGTTACAAGACCCCGGCATACGTATGGAATATCCTCGTCCCACTCGTGATCGTAATCGTTCTCCAAATCAAAGCCCATGTCTTCCAAGACGTCGCTTTCGGTTGATTTGTCAAGCTCAAAGGATATGCTTTGGCAGACAGGCATGTCAACATTTTCCAAGAACCTGGTGATGGAAGCTTCGTTTCCCTCAAGTGTCAACTGGGCAAGATACAGCAGCTGGATGGTAGTAGTCTCATCCGCGGGGCCCGGATCCAACGTTCCGCGGCGGGGCAAGGTCAAGTGTCGCAGTGTCAACTCCTCCAACAGTGGCATGCCTTTGAGAGTAATGAACAATTGTGACAGTGACAGCCAAACGGGTTCAGCGTGAGCTAGCTCCAATGCCGTGAGAGATTTCATGCTACCAAGCAATTTCCTTGAAACGTGAACCGGTACGTAGCGGGCGGCCAGACGAAAAGACTGAAGATGCGCGATGGTTGCTGGATAGAAAAGGGTCTCGCTCAGGGTGTAGTATTTCTCAGAGTAGGATGTCCATAACTCTAGATACTTCATGGTGACAGGAAACCGAAAGTCTTCTCCTCCGATATCGGGGACGATGGTGGGGAGGTCACTGGTGTTAAATGGCATCGATAGCCTTTCAACTCGATGGAGGTCCCGTAGAGCCTCTTTCAAAGCGATAGGGGCAAATAAGCAAGCTAGTGCCCGGTCGCCTTGCTCTTCCAATTCGTCCTCGCAGTTCAGCAAGTCAGGGCGGAGACCGATGGTGATCGTGCGAGGGAGCGAAAGTTTGAGAGCCATTTTCGTCAACATGTGGCACTCGAGGGGGAGGTAACACCAGAGATCAGAGCACGACATCGCTGCCAGTCTCCAAATCCTGCATACGTGGAGAGGACGCAGCCATGTTGGAAAGACCGCACGCGAGCGCGCCTCGTTCGCGGCGAAGGTGCCAAGCCACGCAAAGATTTCATGAAGAACCTCTACAGGGGTGCTGTCCTGCCAAGGCTTGTAGCCTGACAGCCAGGTTATCAGTATTTCGAGTAAGGTATACAACGTGAATCGTGCGTACGAGTATCATTCAATATTCGGAGCTCAGACATGGTTCATGGTCGTCGTGCGCAAGCCACTCGAGCGCGAGCTGGCGACGCGCGTCAAGTCGCGTCGTGTCACGCACGCTGTCACGCGTTTTGTCTTGACGTGCCAGACGTGGGTTCAACGTGGGTTGCAGCCTGTACTGTAAGTAGGTCCATTGTAGCAGGTCTTGGCCTTTGTGGACACTGACACGAGGATTGGAATTCCCTGCTAATCCATAGCAAGCATGCTACAGTACGGTGGCCGTGACGCTGAAGCCATCAATTTCTATCTGCCCCAGATACCTGCCATTCGCGTGTGCATAGTAGACTATCAGGATCCGCGATAGATATAGATATCCGGGAAGCGAGCTTGAAGCCCTCGGCCCTTCTGAGTTGCACGAACGGAGCAAGTAGTATCATTGTAATTATGCCAGCTACGGTACCCAGACATCCTCATCTCTCCAGAACATTGTGCGCCGATCAAATGGGGCAACCCACGGTCGTTCGGTAATACGCCAGCCCTCCACCAAGAGACACTCGTCCGAGCGATCCCACCGCACTTCGATCGCTGGATTATTGCTCAAGACATCCCTCATACGTGCTCCATGCTTACACCGCTCGATGCGGACAGTGAGAGGGCGCCGGTTGACGCGGTCGGACGGCACGGCCGCTGAGGCCGATAACATGACTAGCTTCTCTACGAGTTCTTCCTCGGCCAGATCGGAGAGCAATATCTCCTCAAGACGCCCCGGTTGTGAAAAGCGCATGACCTCAGTCAAAGCGAGTGGAGCGGGCCCAGATCTGTAACGCAGCACGAGTCGACGCGCAGTTTGAACAGGAAGCGCTAACGCGTCGTAAAATACATCCTCATCGCCCGCCATAGGATGCGCGAGATGAACGGAGTCCACCGCGGAGAGAGGAATGACTTTTAGAGCACGGGCTAGGGCGACGCGAACCATGCCTAGGCGTTCGGATTCCCGGGTTTCGTCTTCCGTGGATGAGAATCGAAAGAGGGTGAGGTCGATGATATGGGGCAAGCTCGTATTCGATTTGCCGTTCTCGAGGTGAACTGGCTTTGTGGCGACGATTCGGGGGTACTCCTCCAGGGAGCCAGCTACCACGTAGAGGTCCGTATAAGATGACGAGACCTGCGCACCAACCGGTACTGAGATGAGCTCGCGTATGACGGTTTCGAATGAGGTGGCGGATCCGGATGTATCCTCAAGGATATCTGGTATTCTACCACCATGAGGAAGACATACGCTGAAGGCTTTGTAGGAGCAAGAAGGCGAATCAATCATGCTGTTCCAAGCGAGAAGTAACTCAACTGGCCCTTCTAAACTCAAGTGGGTGAGATGTGGAAGCGTTAAAGGAGCAGGAGTTTCGACGCTCTGCCACAGGCCATTCCCGAGAACGGTTTCAGGGAGGAAAGTGAGGTTGAGCCTTCCTAAAAGAGGGAAGCTCGAGAGGGTCGTCCGAAACTGATAGAGATCCGATACCCAGCTTGGCGCAGAGTCTTCCGAGTCTGATATGAGAGTAAGTTGATAGATGGCCGGTTGACCATCCGTATGTCTCGACCCAAATGCGTCTTCAAGTGCCTTGGCCAAAGGCGGAATGTCGACGCCCCAGTTCACCCATAGCTCAGCAGCTTCAAATTCGTGCACATCAAGTTGTGCATCTCGCAAAGTCTGTAATTCCGTGTCGTCGTCGAGAAGAAAGGAAAGGTATTGGCATACGGGCATGTCAACGTGTTCTAAAAATCGACATGCCGCTACCTCGTTTCCAGCGAGCGAGAGCCTTTTCAAATGTGGTAAATGGACCAAGTTATTCTCTTCGGCCCTCCCGGGATCGATGGTTCCACGGCGCGGGAATGTCGAGCCCCCTAAGACCAGTTCTTCGAGCTCCGTCATGTATCGTAGAGTTGCGAAGAGCTGTAAAAGCGACATCCACACTGGTCGTTCGTGCGATAATTCGAGGCAAGTGAGGGACGTCATCCGGTTCAACAATGGCACCGGGATGTAGACGGGCACGTCGCCAGCGACCAGACGTAAAGAGCGGAGTCGTGGTACCGTCCTGCTATGAAACATCTTGCCGATAAGAGAATAGGAATCCCAGTCGGTATCAATGCACCATCCCCATAGCTCCAAGTGCAGAAGTCGCTTGGGAAACTTGAACGGCTCTACCATAACGTCGCGTATGCTGCGAAGGGAGCCGGAGTAAGAGGGCATGGACAAATACTCGGCACGACGGAGGGAGCGAAATGCCAACTGGAGGGCCGCAGGGGGGAAGGTGCGTGAAACGAGGTCGTCCGTGGCCATGTCTTCACAGTTATCCACTGAATCCAGTAGATCTGGACGAAGGTCGATAATGACGGTACGAGGACGAGATAGATGCAACGCCATTTTCGTCATACCATAGTTCTCTAGCGGGAGGTAGCGCCAGAGAGGGCTATATGACATCGCAGATGCTCTCCAGGATTTGCAAACATGTATTGGGTGTAGCCATGTGGGGAAGACCGCGCGAGAGCGAGGCTCACTGGGAGCGAAATAGCTAAGCCAATCGAAGATCTCGTGAAGGATGTCGACTGGGGTGCTGTCTTGCCAGAGACTAATTTCAATGGTTTTGGGAGGGAAGTCGACCATTTCAGACATGGCTCGTGGTGGTCGGCAGGCAGGTGCAATGCGCTTGCCTCGCGCGTTTGAAATGTGGTCCACATTCGCCTACAACCGCCCATATCGCATCAAGACCTCAGATCATCTCATACAAAGATACAAGCGCCTCTATTCTATTACGACCTCTACATTCGCATATGCGTCTAGTCATCGACCTTAACAATCGAGTACGAAGGCGCGTTGAGCTTATCCGCGCCCTTGAGGAACGTGAGCTCGATGATGAACAAAAACTCGAGCAAGCGCCCGCCCTGCTTCTCCACGAGTTGGCCCGCCGCGCCTGCGGATCCGCCTGTCCAGCAAGTCAGCCTTCGCAACATCAACGACATGAATGAAAGGAGGCGTACCAGTAGCGATGAGATCGTCGACGACGATCACCTTCTGGCCCTGCTCAATCGCGCCAGCCTGCATCTCAAAGATATCCTACGCAATCCACCTCAATCAGCCCTCCGCTCTACTCTCTCATACCCAAAGATCTAGCACTCACATCTCCGTACTCCTTGGTATACGTGGCCTTTACAGTCTCTCCAGGCAACTTCCCCCTCTTGCGTACAGGCACGAACGCAGCTCCGAGCCTGAGCGCAAGAATCGGGCCGAACAAGAACCCGCGCGCATCGAGTCCGACGACGACGTCGACGCTGCCTTCGCGTGCAAGAACGCCAGCCGCGAGATGGGTGTAAAAGTGCGCGAGGAGGGCTTCGACCGACGTCGGCTGCTTGAAGAGCGGGAAGATATCGAGGAAGTTGATGCCCTACTGGTTTGGGATTGTATGAAGTTAGATGGGAAGCATATATGCTACAGTGGACTAGCGCGCCTTCTTCGGGAAGTCGGGGTGCTCCTTGAGCAAGCTACGAAGGTAGGCGACGTCGGCCATGGTGTGTGGCGACCAAGATCCTCGCTGAGCGCTGCTTTATCTTGAATCTTAGGCCCGATGCCGACATCGCGCCAGTTTTCGTGCTTTCAATTTGTTTCCGGATCGTATCACACGCGAGAGTTTGAGCTTTTTATGTGTTGCATATGCTCATAGGTACCCTGAGAAGCATAGGGAAGGGAGGGGGCTGGTGGTGGTGCATGAAAGTACAGAGAGAAGTGCGTGCGAGATATGAAAACAACAAGGCTTTTATACGGACTCGAGAACCTCCGGCTCCTTGAAATCCTTGACCACCCGTGCACCGGTCTCCTGCAAGTAGATGTTAGCACCTGATTATGAATATGAACGCAAAAGATAAACGTACGTCGTGGGTCTCGCCGTGGAGCTCCATGAGCTTGGAAGCGTCGAACTTGGGGGCCTTGATGATCTTGGCCTTGTGGATGTAGACGTTCTGGAGGGGGTAGATCGAGCGCGTCGCCTTCTCAATCTCGCGGCCGATAGCCTCGGGGACGAACTTCTGGACGAGCTCCTTGAGATCGCAAGAGGTCGCCTCGCGAGTCATGATCTCGAACATCTTCTTGCGGATCTCGCGAACCTGGGAAGATGCGGCGTAGGTGGTCTTGCGGACCTGGCTGGGGCGGCGCTTGGTGAAGGCAATGGCGAAGAGGCGGAGGATGTAGCCGTCGGTGGTCTTGACGTCCACGTGGGCCTCGATCAGCGTCTGCCACTTGCGCACGAGCGAGCGCAGCTTGTCAGACGTGAAGGACATGCCGTGGAAGTTCGTCAGGCAGTTCTTCCCCTGCACATCGTCAATCCGCAGACGGATCTTCCTGAACGACGTCTCCTCGTCCTTGTTCAGGTCGCCGAGCGAGAACTCGACAATACGGCCCTTGAGCGAGTCGTTGGCGTTCTCTGTCCGTCTGTAAGAAATATGTGCAAACAAATAGACTCTGTACGCACTCAAGCCCTGGGAGCGGTTGACAAGAGTCTTGCCGACTGTCCTTGTCTCGAAGAAGGATGGCGCCTTGATGTCATACCAGTCTACCCGCCAGTATCAGCCAGAGTTTCACAGTCCACAGTGCACCCAATACGCACCCTTGCGCGAGAAGGGGTCGACGACTTTCTTCTTGATACCCTTCTTGCCCTTCGAAAGGCGTTTGTTCTACAGTCCTCCTTCAGCATCTCCCCTACAATCTCCATGATATGCAAACACACCTTTCCTACGGCCATGCTGGGCTAATGGGTGGGCGGTGAGAGTGGTACCGCGGGGCCGGCTTGTACGGCTTTTTGGACAACGACGAGGGCGGGGCGAACGATGGGACCGCGCGCGCAAAGCCGGCCGTCGGTTCTCACGCAAACGGCGCGTTCGGCCCGCTTAACCTCAGGTTAGGGTTATAGTTTCACGCTCGGAAATTGCCGCGCGTCTCGTCGCAACCGACTTCGCCAAATCAAATAGACCTCCGTAAGGCGTATACGGATATACTACACTTGACCACATTGATGCTATGTCTATTACTGATTGTTGATTTGCTGAGCCCTTCTATTGGCCACAAAAAGTACTAGTACTCCACCGGTAACTGACGCTTATCTGACTCGTCTTGTCCTGCCATGACGCTCTCGTCAAAGACCTTTCCTGATGTTGCTCGAGACTTCGCAAGCAAATCACGATCGCACAGCGAGCTTGCGGATGCAGGACTGACTGATTGGCGATGGATAGAGCACTCAGTGCGCCATCCTCTGACACTCGGTTCATAAGACAATCGAACGCTTATTCGCGTCCGCAGTTATATCCTGCGCTCGGATACCTGTCCCGTTCAACACCCCTCTCGAGTGAAGCACCATCTAATTTTGTACACCAAGAGCTCGAAGCCGAGTTGGAAGATGAAGATCCTGCGTCCGCGCCGTCGCAGGTGCCCCAATCGAATTGCGAGCAGAGCGTAGTCTTTTCTCCGACGTTTCAAGTTCCCGTTTTCTACTTTACTATTCACGATTCTCGTGAGTGTCTTTCCACACGTATTCCGAGGTAGAGCTCTCAAGCTGCGCATATAGATGGTGCCCCTTTAACGCTTGAAGACATCGTACGCACGCCGCTTTTACGACACGAGCGCCTCCCAGCGCTAGAGCGGACCGCCCACTCGTTGACGCCACCCGACGCAGCCTTCCCAGTGCTCTCACAAGGCGAGCACCCTAGTACGGGTAGACCGGCCTGGTACCTCCATCCGTGCGGTCTTCCTACTGTTATGGATGAGCTGACGCGGGACGCCGATGCCGAAGTCGACGGGTTGAGATGGTTGGAGATGTGGTTCATGGTGGTGGGAAGTGTTGTTGACTTGCGACTGTGACCCTGTGGCGCAGATACATTCCGCAAGCGTCCTAGGTAGTTCCCTCTGCACTATACCACAGCGTCTGACATGGCTGGCCAGCGAGCCTCCCAGCTTCTCTATGATAGAAATTGGCATAATATTCCTCGCGCATAACTTAGCCGTGATTCGCGACGTAAAAAGTGTGAACATGCGGCGGTGTAAAGTCATGTGGGCAAGTTCAAGCCGGAGCAACGTTCACATGCCTGGGGTTCGCTACGGAGAGCTTGTGCGACCCCGGTGCCGTGTTTATAAGACACTGCGACGTCCTCCATACGCCAGCCAGCGTCGGTCTCTGCTCGCCCCATCCGAAGCGTCAAAGGGAAGCCTGCAGGAAGCGAGTCGTACGACGATCTGCGATTGGTTCCGCTCTGGTCGCGCCCGAGAAGGAAATCGAACTTGGACCGAATAAATCATCGATAAATATAAAGGCGGCCGTATGATGTTTGCGAAATCGCCAGCCGCATCTCGCCTGTCCCTCCATCTCCGCCACATCCGCACCATGGCCTCTTCTCTCCCCCGCGAAGTCGTGATCGTCGCCGCATCCCGCACGCCCGTCGGCTCCCTCAACGGCGCGCTCAAGACGCTCACCGCGCCCCAGCTCGGTGTCGTCGCGCTCAAGCACGCTCTTGCATCCGCCAAGCTCGAGCCTTCCGTCGTCGAGGAGCTTTACTTCGGAAATGTCATACAGGCTGGTGTAGGCCAATCTCCCGCACGCCAGGTTGCACTGCTCTCTGGATTGCACCACTCCTCGGACGCCACGACTGTGAACAAGGTCTGCGCTTCCGGCCTCAAGGCTACCATGCTTGCTGCGTCCGCCATTGCGCTTGGTGACCGCGAGGTCGTGGCAGCAGGCGGAATGGAGAGCATGTCCAACGCACCGTACGTTTAGATCGCCTCGCCTCCCGCGCATGTATCGATAAATCTAATTCGAAAACATCCAGTTTCCTCCTGCCGCGACAGAACCCTGCGTTCGGCGCGTTCCAAACGCGTGACGCGATGGAGACTGACGGTCTGCAAGACGCATACGACAAGTCGAGCATGGGCATCTGCGGCGAGATCTGTGCCGAGAAGTTCGGAATCAACCGCGAGGCTCAGGACGCGCATGCCATCGAGTCGTACAAGCGTGCCGCCCGCGCATGGTCCGAGGGCGCCTTTGACGCCGAGATCGCACCTGTCACCATCAAGGGCAAGAAGGGCGACACCATCGTGAAGGAGGATGAGGAGTACAAGCGTGTGGTATTCGAGAAGATCCCGACGCTCAACCCCGCGTTCAAGAAGCCCGACGGTACCATCACCCCCGCCAACTCGTCCTCGCTCAACGACGGTGCATCTGCAATTATCCTCATGAGCGGCGACAAGGCCAAGGAGCTCGGCCTCAAGCCTCTCGCCCGCATCGTCTCGTTCGCAGATGCCGGTATTGAGCCCAAGCTCTTCCCCGAGGCACCGACCGTCGCTTTGCCTATCGCGCTCAAGAAGGCCAACTTGAAGGTCGAGGACATCGCACAGTTTGAGATCAACGAGGCGTTCTCCGTTGTTGTGCGCATTGCGGAGAAGAAGATGAACATTGACCCCGCAAAGATTAACATCAATGGCGGTGCCGTCGCACTTGGACATGCTATCGGTAACTCGGGCGCACGTATCCTTGTCTCGCTCACGCACTCGCTCAAGTCGGGCGAGTATGGCGCTGCTGGTATCTGCAACGGTGTAAGTCTACCCGCTTGTAGTTGTCTGACTATTGTACTGATCCGCTGCTTGTTAGGGTGGCGCCGCATCTTCCATGATCATCCAGAAGCTGTAATGGACCCATACCCGTTCTTGTTCTGTACACTACCACATATACTCACTGACTGCTTGCAACACGGAACTGCTTCTACATGCTTAATGCTCGCGAGAGGCTTCGGCCGAATCGAAGGTATGTGTGCCTGGAGCTTCTCGAGCGCCACTCAAAGGTAGCGTGCCGCCGGCTTGACTTCTCTGTGCGAATTATATGCCTGTTTCTGCATCGTTGTACGGTCGAGGGTGGATGTACTCGCAGCCTATCGCATGCGCAGCTGTTATGTTCGCTTGGACTTCTCATGTTGACGTCGGATCGCCGCCTCAAGTCAATTGAAGAGTTGGTCGAGCGATAGCACCCGGCGCTCTCGCGGTACGGATGAGATTGCACCGTGCCACTTCTTGCACATGTACGGCATCTACAGATAAGGCTGGAGTATTGGTTCTTCTCATGCAGCCCCGCCTGTATCATGGTCACAGGATAGGATAAGGGCGAGGATAAGTAGCTTTCTAGATAGCTTGCGACTTTCAAGTCGCTCATCACCCCGACTTTCACGACCCTTACGATGTCCATGGACGAAAAGCAGCTCTCGCCCGTTCTCTCGGAGAAGGAGAAGCACGATGAGACAGATGTCGAGGCGCGCTCTGTTAGCTCCGCGTCGGACGATGATAGGCGCGGCGACGAGGCGCTTAAACTTGTCGGGCGCGAGCGCACGCAGCAGTTCAGCGAAGAGTATAATGCGAAGTTGAGGCGGAAGCTGGTGCGCATTGTTACACCCTCTGAGACCACCAACCACTAACGATGTGCAGGACTGGTGGATACCACCGTTATGCGCCGCTGTCTACTTCACGCAATTCTTGGACAAGACGTCGCTAAACTACGCGAGGTGAGTATCTTCTGTCTGCGTAGGAGAACGCGACTGATTCTTGGCTAGCATCATGGGCTTTCCCATTACCGGACAACAGTACAACCTCGTCTCGATGGCATTCTACCTAGGCTTCCTCATCTTCGAGTTCCCAACCGTATACATCTCACAGAAGTTGCGGTTGGCGAAGTATCTAGGTACGCTCTGCGCCCTTCCGCGCTACATTGTCGACCTTTAACAGTAGGCTCTAGGCGGGAACATTGTCCTGTGGGGCGCCATCCTCATGCTGCACGCTGTACCATCATCCTTCGGCGCCTTCTTCGCGCTCCGCTTCCTGCTTGGGATGTGCGAATGCTGCGTGGCGCCCATCCTTATCCTCATCATCTCCATGTTCTACAAGAAGAACGAGCAAGCGAGCCGCATATCGTGGTTCTACGTTATGGTGCGTTCTTCTCTCCATCGTGTCCTAGAGATAACAGCTCAGTGTTTGGCGAATGTAGAATGGTCTGACATCAGTCTTCGGGGGGTTCGTCGCCTACGGCATCTCTTTCTACGACGGCCACGCCATCGCATCCTACAAGATCGTCTACCTCCTCCTCGGTGGTCTCGCGATCCTCGTCGGTGCAGCTGTGCTCCTCTGGATGCCCGATTCGCCCGTACATGCCGCACGCCTCACACCAGAAGAACGTATCGCTGTGCTCGAACGCGTGCGCGACGACCAGGGCGGAACGGAGAATAAGACGCTTAAGCGTGCACAGGTTGTTGAGGCCCTGTGTGATGTGAGGACGTGGTTGATCGTTCTGAGCACGATGTTGACGAGTATACCCAACGGAGCTCTGAGTAATTGTAAGTCAGTTCACTATGTACTGGCAGTGTGCGAGAGGCTCACGACAAACAGTCAGCAACATCGTCATCAAAGGTTTTGGGTACACGACAAAACAGACACTCATTCTGTCAACACCGGGAGGGATCGTTGCTGCATTCACCACACTCGCATGTGGCTACTACTCTGACAAGAAAGTGCGTTCACCCGCGCTTGTTATTATCCTGCCGTAGGCTCATCGGTGCTACGCAGAACGAGCGCATGCTGCCCATCGTCTTTGCTCTCATCCCTACGATTGTCGGCTCCGCCATGTTGGTGGGCCTGAACGGCTCGGGCAACAAGGGCGCGTTGCTGTTTGGTGAGTCTCTTACTACCTTTGAACTCATCATCTGGACGATGCTCATCATTTTCAGCGATCTATCTGGTCAATACGTTTGGTAGCGCTTTGTCCATCATCTACGCCTATAACGCAAGCAACACGAGTGGACACACCAAGAAGGTGCGCGGCGTCTGCTTGGTCTCTTCATGTAGCACACACTAACAGGCGGTAGCTCACGATTAACGCAATGACCCTTGCCTCCTTCAGCGTCGGCAACATCATCGGCACCGAGATTTTCCAATCCAAAGATGCACCAGGCTATATCCCAGGAAAGGTCGCCATCCTAGTCCTCATCACAGTACAGCTCTTCATCTGCTTCCTCTTGCGCGCGATAAATCTGCACAAGAACAAGGTGAAGGTGAAATTTATTCAGGCGGAGAAGGAGCGGAGAGGGTGGAGCGACGCGGATGTGCAACGCGAGAGGGAGAGGAGCGCGTTTTTGGATATGACGGATAAAGAGTGAGTATTTTGAAACTGCTCAAGTTGTGTTCGTGGCTGACCTCTATGCAGGAACATATTCTTCGTGTACACTTCCTAAGTCGTAGAGGCTTACGATCATACATTTGCGACGAAAGTATTGAAGTGCCATATCCTTGTTGCATCAATGATCAATACCTAGTACACTGGTCGCCCCTATAGCGGTCACGCCTCACCCTCTCTCACATTCTTCTTTAACATCGTTCTAAGTTTAGACATAATGCTCAGCTGCATCTGAGATGAAGTGGGGCTTATTAGATCCACATTAGATGAGAGCATTGAGATCCGAGATTCCAAGGCGGGTAGACTCTGTAGAGGGGCCTGAGAAATCACATCAAATTAGGGTTAGGGTTATCCGGCATCGACGCGACTTTGACCTCGACGCACTTCATTCCGAACTACAACGATGAATTCGTCTCACGGCCTTTACCAGTGCGCGACCGGCGGAGTACCTTAACTCTGCGGTTTAAATGCGGCTCCCAAGCTTCTGCGAGGGGGTATGTTCCGCCGATCCTACAATGTATATCCTTGAGCTTCTCGAGCGCCATTCGACTGGTAGCTGCCGGTGGCTTGACCTACGATGGGAACTAAGATAGAGGCCGCGCGCAAACCGCGAGTCACATGTCACTGTGACCACCTTTTCAAGCGTACTGTAGCTCGTTTGAGCAAAATCGACTCTCGCAGAACTCTGCGCAGAGAGTTGCCGCAGAGGATTGCGAGAACGATTTGGCTCCCTAGCCTTTTCCAAGGACTAAACATTCGCCATCAACTGGTATGAGTCAGACCGTGACTTGCGGTTTGCGCGCGGCCCCTATCTTACTTCCCTGCTTCTACAGACCAAGCTCAAAGTGACTGAAAGGATCACTAGACGATACCCGCCGCCTTCGCGGTGCGGATACGCTACTTCCAAATTTTAACGTTCGTACGGTCTTCAGATTCAAGGCCGTAATCCGTACTAGTCTACGCGCAGTTTGGTATAAGTAGCTCACCTGCCGACCTTAGCGAAGCGACTTCTCTATAGCCCCGGCCGAACGGCATTCAGCACCTTCATGAAGTCCATGGACGAGAAGCAGCCCTCACCTATCGCATCAGAGATGGAGAAGGATGAGCGACATGAGGCAGACATCGACGCGTCCTCCATCAGCTACGCTGCGTTCAATGTTGACATTGTCAGCCGCGGAGACGAGGCGCTCAAGCTTGTGGGGCGCGAGCGTGAGCGAACATTCAGCGACGAGTACAATGCGAAGCTGAGACGGAAACTGGTACATTCTGGCCCACCTCACCCTGTATATTGAGCAGAGATTGACAACGGATAGGACTGGTGGATCCCGCCGCTATGCGCTGCCGTGTACTTCACGCAGTTCTTGGACAAGACATCGCTGAATTACGCAAGGTGTGCAGGATCTATCTACTACAAGTCGTTGTCATGGCTAAGTTCGGCCAGTATAATGGGCTTTCCCATCGAAGGGCAGCAGTACAACTTTGTTTCGATGGCGTTTTACCTTGGCTTCCTCCTTTTTGAGTTCCCGACCGTCTACATTTCGCAGAAGCTACGGCTAGCGAAGTACCTAGGCAAGCTATCCCTTCTGCGCTTCAGAGATCGTATCTCACAAACAAACACAGGCGGGAACATAGTAGCTTGGGGTGCCATCTTGATGCTGCACGCCGTCCCGTCGTCCTTCGGCGCCTTCTTTGCGCTCCGCTTCCTACTCGGGATGTGCGAGTGCTGCGTCGCCCCGATCCTCATTATCATTATTTCTATGTTCTACAAAAAAGACGAACATGCCAGCCGTATATCTTGGTTCTACGTTATGGTACTGTCCCGTTTCCCGCTATATCACCGAAGTTATCGGTCATAGCTGAAATCACATCCGATAAAACGGTCTGACCATTGTTTTTGGAAGCCTCATCGCATATGCTATCTCTTTCTATGACGGACCTGCAATCGCATCCTACAAGATTGTCTATCTGCTCCTCGGCGGTCTTGCTATCCTCGTCGGCATAGTTGTTCTGCTATGGATGCCGGACTCGCCTGTGCATGCCGCGCATCTGACGCCAGAGGAGCGCATTGCGGTTCTTGAGCGTGTACGCGACGATCAAGGTGGGACGGAGAACAAGAAGTTCAAACGCGAACAGGTCATCGAGGCCGTGTGCGATGTGAGGACCTGGCTAATCGCACTGAGTACAATGATGACCAGTATTCCGAATGGGGCACTAAGCAACTGTGAGTGTCAATATTAATTGCGACGTATGGTGCACTCAAAGTTGACAAGTCAGTAACATTGTGATTAAGAGCTTCGGTTACACCACGAAACAGACGCTCATCTTGTCGACGCCGGGAGGGGTTGTTGCAGCGCTCACGACACTTGCCTGTGGGTACTACTCTGATAAGAAGGTGAGACGTGTATCATCATCCAGAGCTTTATGCAAGCTCACAAACTCATACAGAATGAACGCATGCTCCCGATCGTCTTCGCTCTTATCCCAGCCATCGTCGGCTCCGCTATGCTCGTCGGATTGAATGGGTCGGACAACAAAGGAGCACTGCTCTTTGGTAGATAGTCCTTCGCTTGTTCAACATGTACAGCAGTTTCATTGCAGGGCAGCTATCAACGTGATCAAAATGTACGGCAGTGCGTTAGCAATGATCTACGCATACAACGCCAGTAACACCAGCGGACACACGAAGAAGGTGTGCCACCTTCACAAGGTTTCCCACCTTGTTGGCTGTGCTGACCGATACTAGCTCACGGTCAACGTGATAACCCTCGTCTCCTTCAGTGTCGGTAACATCATCGGCACGGAAATCTTCCAAACAAAAGATGCACCAGGCTACACACTGGGGAAGGTCACCATTTTAGTGTTATTTATGGTCCAGTTCATCGTATCGTTTCTTCTCCGCTCGATGAATATGCGAAAGAACAAGGCGAAGCTGGGGACGGTGCAGGCAGAAAAAGATAATCGTGGCTGGAGCGATGCGGATGTGCAACGCGAGAGGGAGAAGAGCGCGTTTCTGGATATGACGGACAAGGAGTGAGTTTACTCAGTACTGTTCCGTGAATCGACGTGGGCTAATTGTCGCACAGGAACATTTTCTTTGTGTACACTGTCTGAGTATCAGTTCTGTACATCTGCATACTACGAAGATAGAGGCGCAGACCAACAAGGTTTGGACATAGCTCTGCCAATCAGTACTCTCATCATCCCTGGTAGTATATCGGCTAGTACACCCGCTTGTCACGCGGGAGAGCGGGGTTCGACTCCCCGCCAAGGAGTCTGAGGGAATTATAACCACCTTTTTTCTCGCTTTTCCCGAGCTTCCGCTGTAACTGTCAACTCACCGTCACAAGGCAATCAGAGTATGGCATGAGTTATCAAAGCAGGCATCTGAATAGATCTAGCATAAGTAAGTAGTTTGCTTGGAATGACGTAAAAGTACTACGGATATCAATGCCACCACCGTGGCAAATGCCGTGCATGAGGCGCCACTTCAAGCTTCGAGATCTGCTGCTGTCGTTCACCTTCCATTCCGTTGCTTTTTTCTGAGTTCACCATGAATTCGCCTCTATCCTGCTGTTGAAACTTTTCCCGCCTTCTTTACTGTTATCGAGGAAACGGGTTATGCCGGAACTATTCGTAAAGCTTCCCGAGCCCAAGTCTTCTCAGGCGGTCCCTCAGCCTGCTGCATTCACCGCTTCGAACCTGCAGACTCTTTCTGCTAACGCAGACCCCACTGATCGCGTGAAGATCTTTGTTCAGTCGCAGACTCGCTATGCCAAAGCCCACGCGAACGAGGGTCGCGTTGAGCTCGCTTCCTGGAGGTCTGACGGTACACCACGCACCCCGCCGAGGGCTACAGCGCTCGTATCCGCTTTCGACTCGCCGATTTTGAAGCCTAGGGTACCAGGAATTGAGCTGGGTGTGCACGTCGGATCAAGGCACAAGGTTAGAGACGCTGGACCATCAGCGTCGCAGGCTACCCGGAAAGCGGTTGGAGTGCGTGCGATCAAGGATCGTAAGGAGAAGGCCGAGGAGACATTCGGGGAGGAAGATGGACGCAAAAAGAAGGATGAAGGTGCCGAGGGGGAAGAGCGTAAAGAGGTCAAGCGGCCGGCTGCTCGCGAGCCAAAGACTGTCCCTGCGGCCGCCTCCAAGAAGCGCCCGAAGACGCCGACGGGCAGTGAACTCGATCATGTCGCTCGTACGCGCAAGTTTGTCTTGCCTCTGCGAATGATCGCTCGCTGACTGCATCTGTAGGTCTTGCAGATAGGCGCGAAAGGAAGCGCGCCAGAAGGGAGATTGTCAAGCCGGCGCCTGTGGCGAGTTCTTCCGTCGACAAGGAGAACGACGCTGCGGACGACGATATGGAGGAAGATGGTCCACACGTTCTGAAATTGAAGAAGTCTAATAAAGGCGGCAAGGCTAAGCAGCCCAAAGCGAAGAAGATACCTGCTGGTTTCGCACTCATGCACGGGTTCACTGCACCCAATGTCGGAGGGAACAGGCTGACCGTATGTGTTCTCACTAATGCCACCCGTCAGATGTGGTACTTATGCGGTTGCTCGCAGATTAAACCGAGTACAAACTCTCAGTACGGCGTGTTCAACCGCGGTCGGACGTCCGGTAAGACTAAGGTCGGAACTAAACCGACCATCGCCCGAGGTATGTCACTTGCTATTGACGTCTTGCGGGAAGTTATTGACAGTTTTAGGCGCTCTTTTCTCTGAGGACCGGTTCTTGAATTCAACTCGCTCTCGTCCTGCTGGTCCGTCGCTAGGTGCTGGTCGTTTCCGTCGTTTAGCGGACGAAGAAGTGTCTTCGGCTCACTCGTCTGCTGCATCCCTGCCCGCTGTCACCATTCGCACCAAGCCCATCACCGTCAAAGGCAACAAAGCTCGCCCGAAAGTCTCGCCTCCTGTTCCTTCCGAACACGAAGATGCTACATCTGATCACGGTCGCTCTGTCGCAGCTGAATCTGCTCCTTGGGATGTTGAAGATGGCCGTTCGCTCTCCTCGAAAGCAGCTTCTGTCCCTTCTCTGAAGCAAAGTACAGCCGTTATGGATATCCGCCAGTATCGACTTGGTAAACTTCTCGAGAAGTCTACACCTGGCAAGACCGATGCGCGCGAAGACGACGGAGTATCTGGCACTGATGCCACACGCGAGCCTACTCCTGCTTCTGCTTCTACTCCCTCACAGGATAGAGTCCCGAGCCATCAGCAGACCCGCGGCACTATGTCTAGCCTCGCGCCCTCGGAGTCGGCCTCTCAAGTTCTGAAGCGAGCACAGAAGGTCGTAACCGGAATGCAGCTATCGAAATACTTCACTCAGCCTCGCAAGCCTGATGCCGAGGAAGCTCGCCCTGCGAGTATGCCTTCACCCGTTGAGCCAATTCCTGCCTTGAAGTCAAGATCTCCCCTGCCGCCTCCTGCTCCGATCTTGCCGCCTCCTAGTGCTTCCTCACGCTCACGTTCGCCTCCACCAGCAGTCACCGTTGCACCGAACCCCTCCTTGCATTCTTCCCCTGCTCCGAAACGCCCATCTTCTGCCGATAGCCTCGAGCGTGCTCTGAAAGCCATGGATGTTCCCGACCCCAGCCTCCGTTATCATCACCGGCCTAAGCGCTCATCTCGCAGGCGCTCCGGTACCATCTTAGGCGCCAACACTCTTTATACCGGCTATGAACTTGACCGAGACGCCGAGGCTCGCCACTTCTCCCCGGTGGATGCCATGGCAGAAGCTCCTGCCGACGTGGACGTTGCTGAATCCGAAGGCGGTACTCTATACGCCGTTGACGCGTACGGCCGGGTCTATGCCGTGGATGAATGTGCCGATACTGGAGAGATGCTTGACAGTCGTGGTACTGGTGTTTACGAATACGATCTTGAACCCGACGATCGTCCTTTTTCGGTGTATGACGCTCAGGATAGCGGAGGTTATGCGGAAGAAGGAGCGATGATCAGCCAGGAGGGCTACGATGACGCCGGAGATATGTACTTTATGGAGGAGGACTCGGAGTGGGCAGCCGGTGAAGAGCCGATGGACGAGGGGTACGCGGTGGATGCGTACGACGATGCGCCTTACGAAGACATGACTGCGCCTGAGGACTACCCTCAGGACGACTTTGCTGGAGAATGGAGTGCGGAGGAGGTCCGAGCCGTCTCGCAAACACCGGGATCTGCACGTCTCTCGCTGAGGACGGCGTACCATGCGGAAGAGGATGTGGCGCGTCAGCTGCAGGGCCACTGGCATCGGCAAACTTACTGAATTGTTTTCGCGAATTGCTTTCTCTTTGCTTTCCTTGCATTGTTTTCTCGCTCAGCTCTTTGTACCGGTTGTTCTCCCCATGCATGTATGATATATGTTGTAGCACCTCGTCAGCTTTGTATTAGCATAGTCTCGTAGCCTCGTGTAACAGAACTCGCAGTATTTTTGATCTTCTGGAAGGCGCTAGATGTGGCCAGGGGGTGGCCCCATCAGTGGCGTGAGGCGATCAACGAGAGTATTTGTCGTTGTTTACGTACGCGCGTGGCGAGTCGCGTCAAGCGCGTCGGGCTCCGGCTGGAGCGCGTACATTGTCCCTTACTCTTATACCACCACCACCTCCCCGCTTATCCATTCCAATTTCTCCTCCCTCCCCTTTGCTCACGAATCAACGCGTACTCACCGCATGAGCGGAAAAGAAAACCCGATGGGCGCCGCCGTGAGTGCTACCTTTGTCGTCGTCGCGTAGCCCCTCAGCGCTGACCGTGTCTATCGTCCATGTCGAACAGGCTAGCACCGGGGCGTTTGTCAAACCCGAACCGATGGAGACGGAGATGCCTGCGCGCCCGCTTAACCGATCCAACTCCGTGTCTAAGCCGCCCGGCTCACCGAGCAAAGTCAAGCCCGAGCCTAGCGACCGCAGCGAAGTGGTGCGTCGATTCACTCCAAATCAATATTTCCATCTAACACAATACACAGCCTGTGCCTACGCCGCCTGCAAGCCCGCGCAAGGGTCTCATGAAGACCGACTCGTTCGCTGAGCTGAAGATGCGCCCGCGCCCCTCTGCCGACTTCCGTGCCGCGGCAGACAGCTTCGAGAAGCACGCGTCGGCAGAAGAAATTGACTACACTCCCGAGAAGGCGCTCCACGCTGGTCTGAGCATGGTTAAGCTGATTGACAAGAGCGTGAAGAGGCTCGAACTTGGCAGCAAGATGCGCAAGGACGTGTGGTTGCGCGAGATCGCGAGGTGGGTGAACCACCCGGGCTCTTTTCGAACTTCAGCTGACTTAGTGTGGTTTAGCCTCAAGACCCAGGGCGCGCCTACGACTATGATTGCTGTATGTGGAGGTATGTTGTATAACCAAGTTCGCCGGTGTACTTTGCTCAGTTCTCGGCTTACAGCTACTGGTGCGGGCAAGTCCTCCATCCTAAACGCCGTCCTTGACGACAACATCGTCCCGACGAGCGGAATGCGAGGTACGTCACGATTGAGTTGTGGCGCTTCCTTTCTTCTGCTAATATTGATGCGCCACGCGCAGCTTGCACGGCAACGGTTACCGAGATCGCGTATCACAACAAGAAGACCATCGAAGCGGACATATCTTTCTTGACCGAACAGGAGTGGAAAGACGAGCTGAACGTGCTACTTGATGATCTTATCGACGAGGATGGTACTGTCAAGCGCTCGACGAACTTGTCCTCTGACGCCGGCGTGGCCTGGTCCAAGGTGCACGCCGTGTATCCGTCGCTCACGCACGACCAGATCGGTAACATGACCGCGGAAATGATCATCCAGCGCGACCCACGTTAGTTCATGTTTGCGGGTATTCGTACCCGACGTTGCTAATCCCATTTCTACGCAGGTGTACGCCAGAAACTCGGTCAAACCATCAAGATCGTGGCGAAGGACTCGAAGCAGTTTGCAGCTGAAGTCGGCAAGTACGTCGACTCGAAGGACCCTAAGCGCGAGCGCAAGAAGAAGGACAAGGATCAGAAGAAGGCGGAGAAAGCGAGGGCTGAAGCGGCGCCTATGACGCTCGCCGAGATTCTCGCCAGTGGCGGCCATGCTAAGGCTAAGCCGAAGAAGGACTCTTCTGAGGGACCCGCGTTCTGGCCTCTCATCCGCCTTGTCAATGTTCGCTGCAAGGCGAAGGCGCTCGAGACTGGCGCTATCCTGGTCGACTTGCCGGGTGTCGCTGATGCTAACGCTGCACGCAACAACATCGCTAAGGACTACATGAAGGTGAGTCTCATAGGATTTCTCTTTGCTTTGAGCTGACGACTCGCAGAAATGCAATTGTATCTGGATCCTTGCTCCCATTACCCGCGCTGTTGATGACAAGACCGCGAAGGACCTACTTGGGGAAGCGTTCCGCACCCAACTCATGAGTACGTCTTACCTTACATCGTCCTTGTTCTCCTGTTGATTGACATTGTGTAGTGGACGGCAACTACGATGCGCACACCATCACTTTCATCGCGTCGAAGTGCGACGATGTGAGCTGCCATGAGGTTCTCGGCGCCCTGTCTCTGGACGAAGAAGAGGAGGTTCAATTGGGTGCTATCGAGGATCGCATTGAGGAGTGTGACGATAAGATCGCCGAGCTCAAGCCTGTGGAAAATTCGGCCAGGGCTACTCTTGCTGGTAAGCTCTCCGCCACAACCAACATCGCTGCTTGTGAAGCTCACATCTGGGACTAGCCATCGAGAAGAAGTTGAAGGAGTTGCGCCCGATCAAGCGCGAGTACGATGCTTGGATCAAGGCGATCGAGGACGGCGAGGAGTTCACGCCCAAGCTTCTGAAGAAGGCTGCCGCGAAGAAGTCTCAGGCTCCCAAGGGGAAGAAGCGCAAGGCTGATGACTCTGGTCGCAAGGGTGGGGCAAAGCGTCGTAAGGCGGACTCTGACGACGAAGTGGAGGACGATGACGACTTCATCGTGTCTGACAACGACTCCGACGAGGATGCCGAGGGATCTGACGAAGACGCCGAGGGCTCCGACGAGGAGAAGGATTCGGACGAGGAGAAGAACTCGGACGACGAGGACTCGGACAAGAGCGACTCCGACGACGATGCTATCGATGTAGATGCGGAGGACGATGAGGTCACCGTCGAGAGCCTCAAGGAGAAGCGTAAGGAGATCGAGGACCAGATCAAGACGCTCCGCGAGCCCATGGCTGATCTCAAGAAGGCGAAGAAGGATGCTTCGGACCAGATCTCGACGTGCAAGAAGAAGAAGGCTAAGGCTCAGCTCGATAAGAACTCATTCTGCTCCATCAAGCGTTCAAAGGCGAGCTGCTCTTTTGTCCCGCGCAAGCTCATAACTCATCGCCTTTCAGTTCTCCAAAGACGCGCTTAAGCAGGATTTCCGTCTGGGTCTCAAGGAGCTCGATGGTAAGCCCTTCATTCGTTCATCTCTTTAACGGTACACTGACACGATTACCAGACGCCGCCGCTGAGGCTCGCGATCCTGATAACTTCGACCCGACGGTGAATCTGCGCGACTACGACGCCATCGATCTCCCCGTCTTCACCTGCTCCTCGCGCGACTACGTCCGCCTAAAGGGCCAAGTTCAAGGCGACGGCGAGCCCTCGTGTTTCTCGAAAGTCGAAGACACCGAGATTCCGTTACTGCAGAAGTGGTGCCATCAGCTCACGCTCTCCTCGCGCGACCGCGCCGCACGCGCTTTCCTCATCAACCTCAAGACGTTCGCCAACTCGGTTCGGCAGTACCTCGATAATACTGAGCAGATTACCGAACTTGACCGCGCGACACTGAAGGAGAAGTGGGAGTCGGGCGCGATTCAGGATCCGGAGGAGGACCCGTATGGCTTGGGCTACGGTGATTACGACGACGACGATGGGTACTCGGACGACGGGTACGGCGCGCTGGGCGCGTTTGGTCGCGGTGGGATCAATGCTGAGATCGACGCCATCATGGGAAGCAGCTCGCTGTACACCATGCACGCCCGGACCGCGCCCAAGGTCGACGAGTACGGACAGCCGATCGGGATTGTTCCGCGTCTCAAGAAGGTGAGAACTCCGTCCTATTATATATTCTGTTCGTTTGTTAACTCTTTATAGGAGTTCAAGAAGATCACTGACGAGGCCGTGGCGAGCCTGAAGAACGAGTTCAAGCAAGGCTTGCAAGAGAAGTGCGAGACCGGTGCGAAATTGGTGCGTACAGTAATTAGTATCCTTTGAGCTCTTGCCTCTAACCGTTCGATCTTCACAGGCTTCCGCCGCTGCGATCGAAAAATCGGACACGTTCGCCGCCAGCATGCATTGGGGCACGTACCGCGCGACTCTCCGTCGCCATGGCTCGTTCCGTCAGGACCTGAACGTCGAGCTCATCGCTCCTATGACGAAGAACATCGCTGCGAGCTGGGCTCAGATCTTTGAGGCTGACCTCTTCGCCGACTTCCAGAAGACCGTCATGGATTCCGTTGATCGCCTAGCCAAGGACGTCGAGTCGACCGCAGCGCAGGCCCTTCGGGACCGTGTGCGGAACCAGGCCGAGCTTTGTCTTGACGAAGCACGCTTGGCTCTGCAGAACGCTACCGACATTGTCAAGGAGACGCTCAACGCTGAACAGAAGGATATCTCGCGCTGCTTTGCACCTCACGTCCAGAACGAGCTAGTTGATGGCTATGACCGCGCTATGGAAGAGAGGGGCCGCGGTAGCGTTGCTCGTCAGAAGGTACGCGTCCATACCCTTCGCGCATCATGCCAGTGCTAACCTATGATTTTAGGCGGTCTTCCACCAGTTCATCGCGGAGGTCAAGGACGACATTTTCCACGGCGGTGCTGATGTTGTGATGGAGAAGCTGAACCAGGCCGCCGACGCCGTCGGTGTCGCTTTGCGCGACCGTCTGACGCAGCTTGCACAGAAGGTGGAGGTCAGCATCGCTACGTTGTGGGAGGGCGTCAACGACGATCCCTCGCAGCGCCTCGTCCGCGAGGAGGTCATCAAGACCATGTCCGAGGTCGTTGGCCAGATTGACATTTGGGCCGTTGCCCGCGAGACTCGTAACCGCATTGCTGAAGAGGAGGCCGCCGCCACGCGCCGGGCTCAGGACAACGAGGAGATGAACGTCGACTAGACTGCTGATACTTGCGTTGTTTTTTTTTTCTTTCGTGCTTATGATCCGTCGATAGACTCTTCGTCTGATACCTACATCGTTATAGTTCGTTCCATATGCCCTTGTACTCTACTGCCTCTTGTTCCGCTGCCTGCTTCTGCTGTCTGTGCCTCGTGTTACTGAACCTTACTACTTACTCCTGTATACATAGCCTTGCCATAGTTCGTACATCCGACAACGACGTCGTATTACAAGGTACTATACAGCCTGTATGCATGTGATGAATCTGTTTCAATTTCTGTTGAACTCAGATAGCTGGCACCGAAATGCGCCCATAATTCGCGAACCAAACGGAAGATTCCGGCCGGCAACGTTTGGCCCTTGGGCAACGTTGAACGCCTGTGACCGTGATTACCAACTTGCCCCGGGCACGCTCCCATGCCCGGATCTAGGCCAATTGGCGCCGTTCGGGGAGCGCCACCCAAGCCGAGGCAACTGAGGCCACAACCGCCATCTTGACGTGTATCTCCGGTGCCCTAAAAGTACCTCTCCTTGCAGTTGTAGCAGTAAAAAAACCATGCCGAAGGTGACCACGACCCCGACGATCGAGAAAGCGCGCGCCGAGAGTAGCCCCTTGTCCGCGGCCGCGAAGGCGAAGTCGTTGCGAGTAAGCTTCACCTGCTTAGTCCTGCCCTTCGACAACGTATAACTAACCCACTTATGCTCAGCGTAACCATGTAAGTCCCTTGACAAGGTCTGCTATCGTAGTTGACGACTGAGAACGTGGCCTTGCAGGCTTGCCACCAATGTCGAAAGTCAGTCTGGTTGTACAGTTATTGCAAAGATGTATGTGCTGATATTGTGCCCCGCTACGCAGGCGAAAGATGGTAAGAGTTCTTCGTCTTGCACTCCTCCGTCTGCTAGACTTAGCCGCGTTCTTCTCCAGAAATGGTACGGTATACATACTTATCTCAAGCTCGAGCATGTACTTATGTGTATGCCTAGCGACGCCCGGAGGCCCATTTGCGCCACATGCGATCGTTCTCACAAGCACTTGCAAGCCCACCCGCCGCCCGGGGTCGATGTACCAGACGAAGTCGACTGTACCTGGGATGAACGTGAGTGCAGTTGGTCTGTACCAGTCTCCAGTGATGCTCAACCTACGCAGTTCCCGACCCCATGGACTCCCCGAAGCACAAGATTGCATTCCTGGAGACCAGAGTCCGTACGTGCTTTCGCCGTGTCCTCGAGAGCGCCTAAGATCTGACTGCTTGTGCAGAGGAACTTGAGGCATTGCTCTCAGGAAAGAACATCAATGTGCCCTCCGAAAACTCGCATAGTCCCGGCGAGGATTCTGCGACCACCCTGGTCTCTGAACCCGGCGATATCGCGATGGGCGATGCAGACTCCATAAACGACGGACCTGACGAGATTCCTGTCATCGACCTAGATTTGGGTACAAGCATGTATTGGACAACGTGGCCATCTGAACTTCCTGCGCCGGAGACTGTCCAGCTCCTGTAAGTGTTCCTGAGCAGCTTCGAGTTCGCTGTCTTACGATGTTTCCTTCGAGCGTCGAGGCATTCTTTCGTTATTATCCCCATGCGGACCGACTCTTTCATAGAAGCACCTTCATTTACTGGCTGTCGCTGCCGCCTACTCACGATCAGTTTCCATCCGCGGCCATCTTGCATGCAATCTGTGGTTTGGGAATCATGTACACTCGTCAGCCAGTCTCGGAGCCGACCTCTTCGGGTGTGTTGCCGACTACCGTCTGAATGCCGTTCCCTTCGACTGATACTCAGACAGCCCTCAATTTGGACGATGGTGCTTCAGAGAAACACATCGAACTAGCCAAGAGCCTTGCAGATAAGAACATAACGCGTTGTACCCAACTCGTCCAGAGCCAGCAGGGTGAGTCTCCTCCATAAATAACCCGACTGCCACTCATTCTTTCTCCCTCAGCCCTTCTCATCGTCGGGTGGTGGTACTGGTGCCATGCTAAGTGGATCGAGGTGTATATGCTCTCTTCCCAGGTACTTCGCGCTTGTCCGCCGCTGGATCTGAGCCGAGCCACGATGTTTCAACCAATCACGACTGGTACTATGGCGCCGTCGCTTATTGCGCCGCCCGCAGATGCTCAGGAAGAAGAGACGCGTCGTAACGTCTTTTGGCTTGCGTATGCACTTGAGCGCCTTACCGGATGCGGAAACGGTTGGCCTCTGAGCCTCGACGACAAGGATGTCACACAACTTTTACCAGTTGACGCGATGACCTTTGCACTTGGGGTATGTCCATGTTCCTAACGTCTGTGATGGCGAGTTTACTCAGCTGCGAACAAGATGTCGTGGCCCGAGCCTCAAGAGCGAGACCACCCATTCAAAAAGGACGTCCTGCTCACGCACCACACCGAGTACACGCATCCTTTTGCGCTATTCGTCAAGGGCAACCTGTTGCTATCTCGGGTCAAGTCGTATAACATGCGCTATGCTCAGCTGTTGTACGCGGACGACCCTTCACTGCACCTCTCTGAAGACACAGCACGCCACTTCACCTGCCTACAGCCGCCAACAAGACCAGGATACTGTCCTGCATCTGATGCTCGGCGCAACAATGCGTTTGTCGAGCTCGACCAGATAGCTTTCAAATTCATTCCGTCGTTCCCTGCGCACCTACAAACACCAATTGTGGGAGGGGCCATCGACGTACACCTATATCTGGCTCACCTGATGCCTTACATGTAAGTGTAAAGTCCAAAAGAAATTGTCTGGAATGTAAAGCTTACCGAGATGTAGAGCATTGATTCAGATGCATGATCCACATGCACACATGACTTCCATGACCTGCCTGTCTAGCCAGCGCCTACTACACTCTTCACGCGGCATCCTTAAGCTCCTCTGCGATGCGCAATCGGTCCCAGGACACGACACTGTACTTCTTGACTGTTTTATCTTCGTGAGTTTATCCGCATATGACACGGAGCGAGCGCTCATCTACACTAGTTCGCATGGTTTATGGCCGGAAGGACGCTCACGCGCTTCTGGCAAGTAGCGTCGCAAGTCAAGTCTGAGGAACAGATGGGCATATTGAAGGCCGAGACGCAGCATATCGCGTAGGCGGTTTACCTCTCCGCTATCTACCCGAAGTGCTGAACGTATCCCATACTTCAGGTCTGCATTGCACTCATTCGGTCCTCGCATTCCTCTAGCTGGTACGTGGTCTCTTTTCATCGCCTTTTTACAGACACCCTGACTCAGTCGTAGGTCGATACGCCATCATGCTTCGGGATCATTTCGAGCGTATGAGCGGACAAGTTCTTCAGCTCTGACCTTAACCCGAAGGCGCTGCCGTTTTCGAGCGTATTTTCTACATGTAATGCATTCGCGCCTATGTTCCGCTACTTCGTACATCACTGGACAGGATTTTTTGTGTTAAAAACTAGACATTACATCAGGATATAGTCAGTCCGTCATGACGGTACTGAGCAAAGGCTCGCATGCGGTCCGTCATCATCAAAGGAACGTCCGTGCCACTTCGGCACTCTCGGCCAACTCGCGTGGCTTCCCAGACAGTTTGACTATCGGATGCTTGGTTTATCCAGCTGACTCGACTTGCCTTATAACAGATACAGGAGGGTCGACGATACTGCACTTGGTGCAGCTGACGCAGACAATGCGACTTGCTACCGTGACGATGTTATGCCAATAAGGTATACAACTTTTTCATTTCAGTACAAGCTACCCAGTTCGTGAAACGTTTAAAGAAAGCCGCAGATCCCAAATGATACTAGCGATGCACCCCTTAGTTGGTCGTCGCGGTCGTGAACGGCGTCGTGGCGATGCCGAAACGGCTGTTGGTGGTGTCGAACACGGTGTAGAAGCGCTCGAGGAAGGTGTAGCCGTCTGCAAGACCGGTTAGTAATCGTGTTCAGTGAAGGAGACGTCATCAGGCGTACTAATGAAGTCAAGGCCCTCGCCCGAGTTGGTGCCGATGTCGGCCACGACGAGGTAGTACTTGCCGGAGGTGCCGCCGATGTCCGAGTTGAGCGAGCGAGGCCACAGCTGGGCGTTTGCAGTGAGCTCGAACTTCGTCTGCAAGGATCAAATGCGGGTCAGGTTGGTCGAAGTTAAGGTGAAGATAAACCGGTACGTACGCCACCGATGGTGAAGAAGAGGCTCTTCAGCGCAGCGTACTGCGTCGCCGTAACGGTGAGCAGACCGGTCGTGCTGTCGAGCTTAGCGCCGGTGGCCGAGACATACTTGTTGTACGCATCAGTTGCAATGTAGATGAGCGTAGTGCCAGTGTCGACGATGCCAGCGTTCTTCGACAGGATCGAGGTGCTGGTGCCGTAGGTAATGGTCTGGTCAACACCCCAGTATTCGCTAGCCGGCGACGTGCTCGTGGTCGCGCTGTACAGTGCGCGTCGTCAACGTCAAGCTCAGTTCTCTATAGCCGAAGATGAACGCACGTGTAGGTGATGCTGCCGGAGTACTTGGACGAGTCGACACCGCCAAAGGTGAGCTCGCCGTTGGTGACCGAAGAGGTGGTGGTCGGCTCGAACGAGACAGCGACCGAGTCGACCGGGATGGTGCCCTGCGAGTAGAGGTTGTCGGTGAACGTGGGGACCGAAGAGACACCAGAGACGGTGCCCTCGGTCAGGTCGGTTGGGCCAATGCCGAGAATGCCGTCGTAGGGTGAGAAGCCGGTCGAGCGAGATGCGACGCCGATGGACTGCTTGGGGACAGTGAGCGAGCCCAGGGTGACAGTGTCGGTGTACTCCGTGCCGCTGAAGGAACCCGATCCGTAGCTAACGGACTGAAAACTGAGTGAGTCCCTGAAGGATGCATACTCCGAGTACATGAGACTTACGACCGACTTGCCGGTGTTCGTGCTGGTGCTGCCGGCCTTGTACTTGGTCACAGCGCCGACCCAAGTGTTCGAGCTATTCACCGAATCAGAATTTGAAGCAAGATAGGGAATACATCAACAACATACCTGCCGGTGTCGACGATGACGTTGAACGTCTGGGAGCCAACGCCGAGGGCCGCAGTGTAGATGACAGCCTGGTTAGTGACCGGGGCGCTGCCAACACTGGCGGCCGCGGAGAGCGCGCTGTTGGTCGATGAGCCGCGCGAGATGAGGTGCTGCACGCGCGCACGGTCGTTCGCAACGAGGTCGGTGCCGTTGAAGTGCTTCGAGAGCGGCAGACGAACGACCGGCTCGTTGATCGTCACGATGGGCGACGCAGCCGCCGCAAGGACGAGAGTGAGGAACGCGGTGAGGCGGGCGGTCGGGAACATCGTGGCGAAGACGAGGAGTGCTGCGAAGGGGATGCGGGGCACGGTCTAACCAGGGCTTGCTACAGTATGTATTTATACCGTTCAGAGAAGCCAGAGGTACCATGCGAGGAGCATGCAGGAACTGGAATGTTCGTCAGGACTCGCAACGCTCACGCAAAAGCATCGACCTCGTCGACCTCGCGGTCGCACTGGCGAGTGCTCGGCCATAAAGCGCACAATATGGCGCTGGATCCGGAGCGACTGAGATACGACATTCATCCTTTTTGCAGGGACCAGTCGGAGCCGCACGCATGGAGGTTCGAGATCAGCTCGTCGAAAGGGGAAACAATATGCAGCGAGCGGAAGTTGGACTAGATCAGATGCCGGAAAGCTAATTGCGAAGCCAGATGCATACCGACTCGTCCATCGAAGCTGGGATGGCGTATACAACGCATGCTCGAAGAGATGATAGCGCGTCGGAGGTTTTACCACGCGAGCTTCATGCCGTTGAACAATGGTACACCATCCGGCACGCAACGAGAGCGTGTTACCAGCTTGACTGTGCTGTGCATACTTACATTGATTTGAACCACACTTATTCTTGACGGGGGTGGGAAGTAGGCAGGAAATAGAACATGAGAGCCTTCGAGCAGCACAAGGTCAGCCGAGGAAGATTCCCATGATGGGTTCGACATCCAATATGGTCGCATAACGATGCCGGATGGCGCATTGCTCAGCAGCGCATCTTGAGCAGTTTCAAGGCAGAGGGTAGTTGTATACGAGTGAATAGGTCTTCTGCGCTCAGATGGTGGTGGTAAGACTGAACAGCTGAAGTCGCGATCACCGCTGTCAAAGATGCAATTGCACTTTCTGGACTCGGCAATACCCGCAAACCGCAGGCTCACTGCTGTCTACGTCTGTTTGAGCGCACGCCCCTGTTCCACACGGTAGCAGACTACGCTAATCGTCTACCGTCCGTATACGCCACGGTATGAGCACAGACTACCTGACAGCTTTAAATCGGCGGGCCGGGGGGAGGAAATCTCCCGGTTCTGCGGTTTCATCTGGTCTCATGCCACTTGAGTACTACCAGCGAAGGAGAGATCAGGACCTACATACCTACCGCACCTGCATTCGTTACTAACCTGTGGCCAGGGCGGCTTCTGAACCGAACGGAGGAATGCAGATCGACTTGGAGCGCAGCAACGGTAGATGTAGTCAACATAAAGCTTTGCTATCGCGGCCTAGGAACATATAGGCACAGAGGACAGAGATATAAGATACGTGTCGGAGAGCAAAAAATGCTGCAGGGTTAGGGCGAACAGGTTGAGGGAGTGTGTCCGACGACGAGATGTTTTCGAGAGAAGATGGCTTTAACTAGAAGTCCGTAGTGTAGAATGTAGTTGCAGACACGATTATCTACGCGGCAAACGCGAGCAGCGCGGCGACGAACGGCGCAGCAATTCCAGCCGATACCGTCATCGCGGAGCTGGCAGTCGAAGACGACGACGCGGCACTGTAAGGAAAGATAAGGTTTCTATACGGCTTTGTAGGGCTAAGAGAGAGGCACGCACGATGATGACGATGAAGAGGACGCCGTGGCTGAAGACGATTTCGACGTGGTGGTTGCCGAAGAGCCCGATGCGCTCGTGGAAGAAGAGGAGCCAGCAGCAGTGGCGGAAGTGCTCCCTGAGAGGCAGGATGTGGAGGAAGAAGTCTCGATGGTGAATTGACCAGTAATACCGGTATTGCCTGCAATACCTTAGTTACGATGCTCACTATGAACGAGCAGGACATGAGTGTAACGCACCAGAAGCGTCAACGATGGTGATGATGAAGGTGTCGCCCGAGGGCTCGTTGACAGTCCACTGGTAAGGGGACGCCGTCACGTCCGAGGCGATCTCCTCGACGAACGTCTGTGAGTCGTCAAGCAGGCGGATCTCGTAGGGCGCGGTGCCGCCAGTCCAGGTAACCTGGTAGACCTCGCACTGGATGGCGGCGGTTGCGCCGGTGGGGGTGTTGACCTAGACGTTGTCAGAACTTGGAAGCTGCCGATGCCGGGGAAAAGCGTACCGTGACGGTCGAGTTGGTGTCGTCGGCCAAGACACCGAGAGCGAGTGCGCTGACGGCAACGAGAGTAGCGGCAAACTTCATCCTGGGTAGAAAGTAGAGGGTGGTTTACGACGAAGGGAGAAAAAAGTAGATGGCAGGACCAGCTAAGGTGAAGTTAGACGATGAGGGAGCTGAAGGGCCTGGCTGCGCTCGAGCGTTAGTATTTATATACCTTGACGAAGTCTACTTGCGACTGCGCAGCTCGAGTTTTAGGTCGTAAATAGACATTGTGGCGAGGCCAGATGCAGATCAATGAGGCGAACGAGTGCTTTTTGAAGCCGGTATTTACCTCAGGCTGCGTCTCGTCGAAAGAGCTGCATCATAGGCACAAGACGCTCAATGCGGCGCATTGCTATGCATGCTTATAGAAAGATATGATATTGGGCAGTCAGACCTTTGCATGTATGTGCGAGGAATATAACTGTCGCTGGTGGCCTCGCAGAGCGGAACGACATGGCTTGGACTGCGGCGCAAGCCCGCATATCGTGGGAAGAAGGATCAATAACTGCGCGCCCGAGCAGCTCGCGCGAAGACGCGACGTCCACCGTGTACCGTAGAGACACCTTAGAGCAGCGGCAGCATACAGGCCCAGCACCATGTCACATCACCTCTTCGTGCTGTCCCCGTCCGACACGCCGCTGTACAGCCTCACGCATCTCTCGTCAAAGCCTGCTGCGTCGGCGCCCGCGCCATTGTCAGCGAACCTGCCGTCGTGGTCGACGAGCGCGTTTGCGGGGACACTGACGGCGCTGTCTGGTGCTTCGAGCGTTGCTCAGACGAATGCTGGTGGTGGCGGTGTGCGTATGGGCGGAGGTCAGGATCGCCATGTCATCCAGATGATTGCGAATGCTAGCCTAGACATGATCGAGGACGCAGTGAAGCGGGAGACTGGAATGTCAGTCCGTCTCGGCCAAATATAATAATGTACTGTCCGAGTTGAGACGCCGATGCGCAGGTATCTCAAGGCGGTCGACAAGTTCAACGAGTGGACGGTGTCCGCGTTTGTGACGCCTGGCAGTGAGTGAACTGCGCGCTTTGAGGAAAGGCAGTGCTTGATCCGGTCGGCTACGCAGACGTGAAATTCGTATTGTTGCACGAAGGGAAGAACGACGACGGCATCCGGTCATTCTTCGTAGAGCTGTGGGAGCTGTATCTGAAGGTATACGTGGCCCGTCGTCGTCGTTATCCGGATATGATCCTCATGATGGTCGTTACAGACAATGCTCAATCCTTTCCACACGGCGAGTACGCAAATACGGAGCAATGTGTTCGATACCAGAGTGCGGGCGAGCGCGAAGAAGTTCTTGTAGAGCCATATACGGAAACACGCTTGTACTTTATATATCATGTTCTATTGTCGGGATACGGAGTGATATGCCGGTTATTGTGGGGGGCGCTTAGGCGTGTGAAATGATTTGCTAGTCATTTGAGACGGGCGGTTGGGCGCTGTTTGGGTCAGCCTTCTACCCCCGACTCTCATCCTCCTCTTTCCGTCCGGCCGTTTCTTTGTGTGCTCTCTTTTCTCTTTAGCGCGTGCGAGGCTCGGTAGTGTCCTTGTAGTAGCCTGAACATCTCTTTGTCTCCTTTCTAAATACTCTCCCACCCGGCCTCCCCCACTCCACCACCCCACCGACTATCGATTGAGAGCGATCAGGGCAGAAGTGCCAGCACAATAACGAGCAGTCCAGCTCTTGAACGTCCGTCTGTCCAAGTACGCTTTAATAATACAAATACACTCGTACCCGGTTCTCATCCCCCGCTGCCCAGCTGTATTTCGCACCGCCGTCTCGTCTCGAATTTTTATCTTCCGCTCCCCGTAATCTGTCCGCTCAAGCATCTCCAATGGCCGCCACCGCTCCCAACCAGCGTGCTTCCCTCCTCTCGGGCCTCCGCACCGGCGGCGTCCGCTCTACCTCGGTCAACGTGCCACACACGGCCGCCCCTGGCGCAACCTTCAACGTTCCTCGCTTCGCTTCGGCGTCTTACAACAACAACAATATCTACGACGATGAGGAGGACGAGCTGGCGGAGATGGTCAACCAGAAGATGTACTTCAACAACCAGCCGCCTCGCATGCAGGCCCCACCCCTGACGGCCGCTGTTGATGGCTCCCACAACCGCTTCTCCCAGCAGCAGATGCGCGGCGGGCAGTACATGCACGGCGGCATGAACGCTATGCAGGCCCAGGTGCAGGCCCAACAGCAGCAACAGCAGGCGCTGCAGATGCAGATGATGCAGCTCGAGATGCTGCGCCTCCAGGCACGTGCTTTTTCTCAGACTTGTCTCCTGGCCGAGGACTGATGGAACCTCACCGAAAACAGGCTCTCCAGGCTCAGCAGTACCAGGCCGAGCTCATCCAGGCTCAGATGCAGCAGCAGCAGCAGCAGCAACAGGCTCGTAGCTACAACCCGCCTGCGACTGCCGGCCCTATCGCCACGTCTTTCGGCTCGTCTCAGCTTCGTCGCCCTAGCCAGGCCGATTCTCTTCGTCACCAGCTCGGACTCGCACATGAGGAGCAGGTGCCCCAAACTGCGGCGCTCAATGGCAAGTTCGGTGGTCGTCTGCACATTGACAGTGACTTCCCCGGCTCGCGCAACAACGGGTACAATGGCCAACAGGCTTCGACCCCGATGACCCCAACTTCGTACGCGAGCACCAATGTGATCTCGGGCGGTACCTCGCTCGGTCATGCTTCTGCTGCTGCTGCGACCAACAACAGCACGCCGCCGTCCAAGTCTGACTCTGCATCTAACTGGCGTCGTGCTTCGACCAACAACTCTGTCCTCCGTCGTTCGCCTCCACCGGCCATGCCGGACGTCAAGGTGACGCCGCCTCCCATCGACACGGATGCACCGCGCCCGAGCGGTCCGCAGAGCGCCCTGTCGCCCTCTTCGGCTACGCCGACCGCTCGCAGCCGCCCTACGCCGCTGCGCTTCACCCCTGCTGTGCCGCTTGCGGCCACGGTAGCCGTTTCTTCGGATGAGGGTGCTGACAGCGAGGACGCCGCCTCCGACGCATCCTCCAACAAATCGGGCGGGAGCCCGCTCGACGGCAGCTCGCCGGCGACGCCGCAATCGAGCGGCTCCTTTGCGCCGCCGCTCTCGCCGCGCGAGGCGGCAACGCAGAAGCTGTACGAGGGTCTCGGCCTCGGCCGGCCCGAGAAAGTCCCGCAGACGCCCGCGACCGCCGCTGCGGCGCGCATTGTCTCGAGCGTGCTCGTGCGCCAGCCGCGCGGGCCGCCAAGCGGTGCGGACGAGCTTGGTCCTAGGAACTTTGCTCAGCGTATCCGCAAGAATGCGATTGGTGGGCTTGGGGCGCTCCTTGAGAGCCGCTCGCGTTCGACAACGCCTACGCCTGTTGAGGTGTACTAGGCACGTCGCTTCTAGATGGAACGCGTTGAAGGTTCTTTGGGTCGAGCGTGGAGCTTCGTCAACCCGCAAAGCACGGATCGTTGAGTCTGGTTTTATCGGCTATTTATGCTACACGGACAGTAGTTGTGCGCGCAGATATATCTTCTTGATTGTACTCTTCTTCCAACTTCCTCTTTTCCTTGCCACCTGCCCTTTTTCTTTTACTTCTTCTTCATCTTTCTTCAGCCAGCCTGTCGTCCCCTGCCATGCGGGCCCCAGAGGCGCCTGCGATCCCCTCCTTCCAGCTACATCTTCTCTTTTCTTCTCTTCTCTTTACTCGTGATCCCGTTTTTGCGCCGCCGATCGGTGGTCGCTATGTATTTTACACAATGGCCCGGGCCAGCCATGCAATCTCTCCTTCCTACCTCTACGCCTCCATTAGGTTCATATGGACCGCCAATATTCTTTGCCTATAACGATCTCTTTGGACTCCCTCTTTTACCGCTATATAGAGCCGCAAGATAGTGTACATAGCTAGCCGGACTTCCCGACGCCTGATGCGTCGGTTTGTCACTTTGAGGTGAGTTGGTTCGTACCGCCATCATGCTCATTGCAATATTTCACGTTGGTTGCTCTTTTCAACTAAGTACATAGCTTCTGACGCCTTCGGCCAAGTTCTTTTACCACAAAATATGTTTTGGCTGTACTCTACGTATGCTTGTGAAGTTGGACACGGTCGGTCCGCCACTGACGGCACGGCCTCCATCGTGTTTTATTGTACCCCGTCACAATACCTGCCTTTCTGGAGGGTGATTGGGCCTACATTATGGACGTACTTATGAACCAAGCTGGGTACATCTGGCACGCTATACCCTACCTCTCGCGACTACCCGTCGTGGTTAGAGGGCCCTCGTCACTCTGCACTTTTGAAGTCTTTATCTGTTCTTCCAGGCATACGTTGCGTACTAGTGCGTCGACTGTTCTCCACGGTTCTGAGGCCCACCAACTACGGACTAACTACGGGCTCTCGATCCCAGCCAGTCTTGCAGCTCACTAATCACAGACGATGCCCATTGCCCACCTTACCTTTCCTCTCGAGACAGGCATTCCTTCGTGCCTCCCATCGGCTGCTCCTGTCGCGTGCACTGTCAGCACGTCTTGTGGAACACCATCCATGTACGTCCAGTCACTGTCTGAGGCTTACGATGAAGCTGATGCCCGACTAGGGAGTGCACGACGCATACCAAGGGAACCAATGCATTACTGGCCAACCCTACGACGAGTGCAGTTGCGCCATGGGACTCTGGGTTCAGCACATATTTGGAAGAGGGAGACGAGCTTACTGTTCCTTATGGTGCCGCTGCATTCGCGTACCCGATCCCCACCGATGGATCTACTATCTTCATATCTTCGGAAGCTGTAGACGGAACCTCGTCCACTGTATTCGTCTCCAGCTTCAACAACGACCCAAGCGACTCATCCGGTTTGCTCTCTGCTACATCTACCGTCACGTCAACCACGTCAAAACCCACCACTGCCATTTCAAGGACATCGGCTAACCCTACTATTCCAAGGACATCAACGCCCGGGGACTATACCACGACACCTGCAGCTGCCTCCAACCCTTCTATGATAGGACTTCCCATTGCTTCCTCTTCTGCAGTTGAGTTCAGAGGCTCCGGGCCGAATAGTGCGGCCATCATCGGAGGGGCCGTGAGCGGCGGTGTAGCTCTATTGTTGGTCGCCGGGGTCGTAGCTTTACGCCGTCGGTGGAGACGGCGCAAGAGGCGGCCCACTCGGGTCAACGACACGTCTATCGTCAACAACATCGCGCCATACCCTATCCTTACACTCGAGACACGTAGCAGGAAGGTAGACGGTGCGGAAAGACGGATGGTGACCTCAACCACCGAGGGAGCGACGGAGGGCTCATCGAGCATGGTACAGACGGGTACTCCGGTACCCGACATCACAGCGGTATCCGCGATGTTCAGACAGTTGGAGCGTTTCTTACACTCTTTGCACGCCGACCGTGACGAGCAGCGGCCGGGGGAGTCGGCCCCTGGCGCTGATCGGGCCTCCGACTCTTTACCACAGTATAGTCAAGTCGCGGATCTTTAAGCATGTATCTGGTACCCAGAGACTATCAGGGGGTGTAACTGCCTCTGATGGACTGAAGGCATCGTGCGGACATCGACTTTTGGTGCAGAAGGTAGTGTAGTATTTTATCCACAATTTAATACCCATGGCTGGGAGCTGGATGCATTTGTACGGACGTCCATGTCTAGGATGCGGTTTCTGCGCTGGGTTTGGTTCGTACTACCATCTTCCTTGGCCTGTACGTCTGGCTGGTCATCGGTTCTTATCTGGCTCTACTGCTGAAGCACTGAAGCTGAGTCGGCCCGTTCATAATGATAGGTCGCACGAATGACACCGGCAGGCTTCTTTCAATTGAATATCATTGTACACCATCGCGGGAGGCATCTCTTTGGCAGGTAACCATCTTCACAAGCATACAAGTAGAAGCAAAAGTATGTTGTCTTTTCCTTGATCCTCACGTCCATTTCCCGTGGTGACCGTAGGTCACTCCTCGCTTTTTAACTCTTCTATCGCACGTCCGTCTTTTTCTTGCTATGCCCTCCACTCTCTGTATAGTACGTTGACTGTGTGGGGCATAGTAGTCTTCAAACCGACCCATACTCACAGCCACTTGACCCACTCTTTCGTCGTTGCTGCGAACGATGCACCTCGTTCGCTCTTCGCTTCCCCGAGCAACCGCCGACTGCTCATCGAATGCCTCTTCTGTGAGTGATGTCAGTGCAGATCGTGGTACAACTCCTGTGTATGTTTTGGTTCAGTATATACTTGGAAGCATGCTGACGATGCGCGATTAGGCCTTACACGATGAAGACTAGCGGAACCGGTGTTTCTACGTCGCCTGTGCTTTGGAAACGATCACCGAGCGTCGCGTCAATCGCTCCACGGGACACTCTTCTCGGTATAGCATTCGACGCCAGCGTTACGATTACGGTCCCAATCGATATCCCCACCGCCACAGTTATATCCTCAGAAGTCGCATCTGGAACGATCTCCGTTGACGTATTCATCACCAGCCATGGCGTTTTCACCAGTGATTCTCTCAGCCTCTCACCTTCTGCAACTCCTACCACGCCCACATCCTCCGCTACTTCAACGGCATCAACAACCAGCACATCGTCTACGACCGCGATCTCCCAAACTTCCGTCGCAGGAGACACAAGCTCCAGTTCGGACAGTGCTGGGCTCGTCGGAGGTGTCGTGGGCGGCGGCGTAGCTCTATTGTTACTTGCCGGGATTGCAGTGTTACGCCTGCGAAAGAGACGGGGCACGAAGCAGAGGCTCACCGCAAACGATGCCTCTATCATCAACAACATCGTGCAGTATCCAAGCGCTGTACCTGTAACGCATAATAGGAAGGGAGAAAGTGCGGGGACACGAGTGGAGAACCTAGCCGATGAAGCGCACGCGGAAGGATTATTAGTATCGAGTGCGCCGGAGGATTCCCCGGTGCTCGACGTTGCGGCGGCGTCTGCAATGTTCAGGCAGCTGGAGCGGTTTTTACGCTCTGTGCACGCCGATCGTGACGAGCAGCGGCACCGGGAGTCAGCGTCTGTCGATGATCGGAACTCCGACTCTCTACCTCAGTATAGTCAAGTGGCAGATCTGTGAGCATGGACTTGGCTTTGCGGGCCTCAGGGCGTCATATTTTGGATTCTGCTTTCTGACGGAATGAAGGAATGAAACGGACTTTGAGGTGATCTGTATCGGTTAACTTTGCCCAAGCCACGCATGTCCTGAGAATCGAACAAGCTGTGCTCCACGGAACAAGTGATGGCGAGAAAGTTGACAGAGAACGAGCAAGAAGTACAAACAAGCAATTATAACATAGCATTGCACCGTGCTTTTGAATCATCACTTGCAACGCTGCCCAACAATCGCTTTCCCGTGCTCCTGCCACTCTTCGCGACTGATCCAGAGCTGGTGGAACGTTCCGAGACTTGCAAGAATAGACCCTCCCAGCCAAGCACCGTACTTGCGCTCGACGGTATTGCCCGGCGCGTGCATCTTGATCGCCACCTACAAAGCTGTTTGTTCATCATCTGGAAGTAAGTAGAGAACACCTGAGTACGTACGTTCGGCATTTGCCTCTGCAGCTCACTCTGCAACCTCTCGCTCAAGCCTGCGAAAAGGCTTCCGCCGCCGGTAAGCACGATGTTCGTCAGCAGAACGCCGCGCATGTCCGCGTCCAACGCGTTTAAGCTCTTTGAGAGCAGTTGAGGGAGCGCGGGCGGTAGACCGGGGTTGGATGTCTGCACGTCGCGAGAGGCGCCCATCCACATCTCGCCGACTTGGAACCGGTCTTTGCCGAAATAGGCGTTGAAGCCGGTCGGGAACTCGTATTGTTTTGCTGGACGAGAGTTGACCAACTGGTCGTTCCACCCTTGATCGAGGACGCCTGCGACGCTCTGTATCCATTCGTCCACTTCGCGCTCTTCGTAGTATTTGAGCAAGCTCGGAGTCGTTTGAGAAGTGCGGTCATGGCGTATCTGGAACATGGGCGGTGCGTTGGGTGCTACTGGCTGTTGCGCCACTCGTCAGTACTGCGTAGCAATGACGGGATTACTTGTGAGGGACGTGCCGTCTTTCCGGCGATGAGCTGATGAGGTAGGAGCTGGATGGGTGGGTGATTGGGTTGTTGGTTTATGAGTTGGTTTCGTGCGCTTGCGTGGACGAGTTGGGGTAGTGATGAGTGTACAAGACCTAAGTGCGGTGTAAGCTACAGCCGAGTGATGGAAGGTGAGGCGCTTACCCTTTCGTAGTACAAACCCATCGACGACTGGTGTCACACTTGCCGTGGATTTGCCAATGTCAATCACAAGCGCGGAGCCCTTGCCTGCAGCAAATCTGTAGTCCATGATGATCAGAGCCGAACCAAGCGGTAAAGGGTGTGGCGCACGCACGCGTTCAAGACGGCCGTATTGGCAATATAAAAGGCGGGGACCTGGAACTCCTCGAACATAATTTCCGCCATCCGTTCCCTGTTTTCAGGCGTATTCCACGCGGGTTC
This sequence comes from Peniophora sp. CONT, assembly GCA_001632445.1. NCBI lineage: Eukaryota > Fungi > Basidiomycota > Agaricomycetes > Russulales > Peniophoraceae > Peniophora > Peniophora sp. CONT. The sequence goes on from KV424472.1 coordinate 226,178, forward strand.
GGTGACCAGAACGGGATGTTCGGTAGAATCAACATGCATAACATCTTGCAGCGCATGTCGCATGAGGGCAGGTATGGGCTTAAAGTCGTTGACTATCAAAGTTTAGTCACGACTCAATCCTTGAAATAAAATAACAGCACGCACTCATGCCGTCCTGGATAGGATTCCCGACCTGCATGTTCGCGCGCCATACCGTCGGTCCATGCTGCCCTATAAACATTTTGGAGGACGAGGCAGAGCCGGCGCTACCGTCGTCCATGACAGCGTCGCCATCTGTAGACTCTGCGATGAAGCCGTAGTTGGAGTTGACGACGGCCTTGGGCGTATCGTCTCCCGCATATCCCGCCCGCACGCTCGACGCGCCGATGTCCACCACCAGCGCAGATACCTCGTCTGAATAATATTTTAGTGCAGTCACTCCTTTCCTAGACATATTATGACGTACCTCCACCGTACTGGACCATTATACAAATATAAGGAGGGGCAAGCGAAGGCGGTCAAGGTACAGAGCCATCTCGCGTCGCGGGTTCGTTCGAACTGAACGCGTCTTGACGCGCGCGTGGGAAGACGCCGCCTGCTCTAATTTCCGAAACTTTTGCTTCTCGGGCACACTTCACTCTCGCTTTCACTCTGCTATGCCTGCTGCTATCCTGAAACCAAATAAAAAGCGGAAACAGGCGCCTTCCGATGAGCCTGCCGCTGAGCTATTACCAGAGGGAGGGTTGGAGATGCTGAGCGAGGACGAGGGAGAGGGCGAGATGGCCGGGGAGGATGAGGATGAGGATGGGGTGGACGCTTTCCCTGAGCTCGACGCCGCGTCTGACAGCGAGGGGGACGAGGAGAGTGACGAAGAGGATGAGCCAGACGTGAGCGACGAAGGCGAGAGCTCGGACACTGGTTCGGACGACTCGCTGCACATCTTCCCGAAAGCGAAGACTATTATATCGGATATCACTGGCGAGCCCAAGAAGGTCTATCCTGAGATCGAACCGGATTACGACTCGGACTCGTCTACCGAAGACGTGCGTATATCACTGTATATACTGTACAGTTCTAATTTGTGTACAGGCTCCCAACCGGGTCGGCAATATACCAATGCACTGGTATGACGACCTCCCTCATGTCGGCTACGATATTAATGGCAAGAAAGTCCTGAAACCCGCCCGCGGTGACGAGCTCGATAGGTTTCTCCAGACAGTCGACGACCCCACTGCATGGTCCGTCCATCCCTATATCCTCCACATCGCTTAGAATGCTCATTATATGCGCAGGACTTCGGCCTTTGACAAAAATATGCAGATGGACAAACCTTTGACTTCCGAGGAGCTGGACATTATCCGTCGTCTAGAGCGTCATGAGAATCCTGATGCGGACTACAATCCCTATGAGCCTACGATTGAGTGGTTCACTGGAAAGGGCAAGGAGGAGATCATGCCGCTCTCTGCGGCACCAGAACCCAAACGCCGTTGGATTCCCAGTAAATGGGAGAAGCAAAAGGTATACACTCATCTATTAACCCTGACTATGTATGCGTAACTTACATCGAAAATAGGTCATGAAGATCGTCCGTGCCATCCGTCAAGGTCGTATCGTACCCAACAAGCCCAAGTCGACCGAACCCTCATTTTACTCAATATGGAACGACGAAGCCTCTAACGCCGTTCCACCCATGCCAGCACCCAAACCCCGCCTCCCGACACACGCGGAATCGTATAACCCACCACCGGAATACCTTCCTACGGACCAGGAGCGCAAAGAGTGGGAGGAGACGGAACCCGAGGACCGCGACCGTAATTTCTTGCCGCAAAAGTACTCTGCATTACGTCTCGTGCCCGCGTACGACCGCTTTATCCAGGAACGCTTTGGGAGGCAGTTGGATCTGTATCTCGCTCCTCGTATCCAGCGGACGAAGCTTACTACCGACCCGTCTTCGCTTGTGCCGAAGCTACCGAGTCCCGCCAGCTTACGACCTTTCCCGACACATCGTGCGTTGCGGGTATTGCATACCAGCGCAAATGCCCGTGTACGTTGCGTATCCGTTTCTCCCGACGGCGCCTGGGTCGCAAGCGCAGACGAGTCGGGCGTAATCAGCCTCTGGGAAACAATCGTCGGCCGCGAAGTCAAGCGCTGGACAATGAAGGAGAAAGTCGGCGCTTTGGATTGGTCCCCGCGATCAGACGTGACATTCCTTGTCGCGGCGACCGAAGAAAAACTACACTTCCTCATGCCCCCGAACCTCCCCGCATCTGTCCGCGCCACGACTCTCGACGTCCTAGCACCCGCCACTCTCCCTCCACCCCCCGCGGTCGCGTCGCCCGTAAAATGGACGAACCCGTCCGACGCAACAGACACTGACAACGCCGTCCTCACCGTCCTCCTCCCCGCCGGAACCGGCACGCCCAAGAACCTTTCCTGGCACCGCAAAGGCGATTATCTCGCCACGGTCTCCGCCTCAGGCGAAGGTCAAGGCGGCGTCTGGATCCACCAACTCTCCCGGCGTCACTCCCAAGCTCCCTTCCGCAAAATCAAAGGCTCCGTCCAAGCCGTCGCTTTCCATCCTTCCAAACCGCACTTCTTCGTCGCGACGCAGAGATACGTGCGCGTTTATAATCTGGCGGAACAGACGTTGCTCAAGACGTTGTTACCGGGGATTAGGTGGATTAGTTCGTTGGATGTACATCCTACTGGGGACCATTTGATCGTTGGAGGATACGATCGGAAATTATGTTGGTTCGATCTGGCACTCTCCGACAAACCGTACAAAATCATGCGATATCACTCGCGCGCCATCCGTAGTCTGGCCTTCCACCCTACGTACCCGCTCTTCGCGAGCGCGAGCGACGATGGGAGCGTACAGGTTTTCCATGCGAGGATATACGGGGATTTGATGGCGGATCCGTTGATTGTGCCGTTGAAGATCTTGAGGGGACATGAGATGAGGGAGGGGTTGGGGGTATTGGCTTTGAGATGGGTGCCGAGGCAGCCGTGGCTGGTTAGTGCGGGGGCGGATGGGAGTGTTGCTGTTTGGGCACACTGAGTGCCGAGTGCTCGTTTGCTTTTAGTCTTCATCATTACTATTGTTGTAATGTACACATATGCAGTGTATAGCGATGATGATAGCTTCTGTTCCAGTTTTCATCTTATCTGGTATCTGGGACCCATACACACCTATATCATCGGACCGGAAGTTGCCGTCACCACCGATCTTTGCTCGGTTACAGCACGTTTGCCTTCTTATCTCAGGCCATGACCATCTAAGATTTCCAGTACTGTCTGCCGCCGCATATCTAACCGCACCGCAACTGCTTCCCAGCCTCTTGCAGCAACTCACTAGCTCTCCTCAGCCTCTCGAGACCAAGACTTGGTGGTCCTATACTCGGGCGGCTGTAGATATCTGACTCCTGTGCCTGTTGAAATCCCGAACCCTGGACAGGTGCTATCTTTAGATCATCACTGATGTCCTCTTCTCTTGCATCGGCACTCTCCGAGCGTCGCGCCTTCGTGACTCTGGGAATGTTCATCATCGACGAGTTCTCCTATGCGGACGCCGAAGGCAAACCTACCAGAAACAGAACGGCGGAGGTACATCCTTATCTATCCTCTCAATTCCAATCACGAGTTGTATTTTTTATTAACGTTGTCAGATTGGCGGAGGGGGTACCTACGCCAGCGTTGGTGCTCGTATCTGGTTGGTGTTCTTCTCTCCAAAACCGTCTTATGGACTCGAAGGGCTCATGGTACTTTATACTCCAGGCTCCCGGCCGATGATATCGGCATGGTTGTCGACGCCGGCGCAGACTTCCCACCCGAAATGCGTACAACGCTCGACGTCTATGGTAGGGACATGTGGCGCTTTCGTCCTAGCAGTCAGGGCACCACACGCGCGTTGAACAAGTACCATGGCGAACTCCGTGGGTCAGCGCGTTCATGATCTCGCGAAGATATAACTGTGGACTCAGAGTATTCACAGGTTCGAGTACTTGACGCCCCGCATTCGTATAACGCCCCGCGATCTGGTCGGTACACCGCTGGCTGAGCCACGCGTACTGCATTTCATCTGTTCGCCACAACGCGCACATGTCATAGTCTCTGAGCTGAAAGAGCTTGGATGGTCGCCGACATCTGTGTACGAGCCTATACCTGTACGAGATTCTGTTAGGTTTGAGATGCGCAACGTGCTGAAGAGTCATGCAGGATCGTTGTGTACCGGATGAACTGCCTGCGCTGATCAAGATCCTTCCGGACATCGCCATCCTAAGGTCAGCATGTGATCAAGCTTATAGCGGTACTGTACGTTATACTCACAAGTCATTCTGTGCAGCCCAAACGCAGAAGAAGCATTATCCCTCCTAAGCATCACCGAGCCAGTATCACGGGAAACAGTAGAGCGAGCAGCGAAACGCTTCATCGAATACGGCATCGGCCCAGACGCAAAAGGCCACGTCCTTATCCGTAGCGGTGCGCTGGGGTGCTACGTCGTGAGCAAGGATCGGCCGGGCGAGTGGGTCGCTGCGTATCATCAGGACCAAACGAAGGTCGTCGATGTTACTGGCGGAGGCAACAGCTTCCTTGGTGGGCTGGCAGCCGGGCTTAAGCTCAGTCAAGGCGACGTATATCAAGGTGAGCTCTGCCAAGGATAAGAAAATGATCTGAATGTCGGGCTGATCGAGAGTCAGCGGTCTTGTACGCGTCGGTGTCGGCTTCGTTCGTGATTGAGCAATACGGGCTCCCGAGTTTGACCAAGCGTGTACCTAACGACGTGGAGGCGGAGGAGTGGAACGGGGACTCTCCTCGCCGGCGTCTACAAACGTACAAGCGATGAGACAGACTCGCCTAGACAACATACCAAGTCTGTTGGGTCGAGAGTCTGCATGCAGATACCTGGTCAATGGGGCATTATTACAAGTGAGAGTACAGATACACGTATGAGGCCCAGAGCAAAGCACTTGATGTACAAACAGAACGAAAACGTAGGGTCCGGGACAATGCGACAAGCAAACACGAACAAGACTCCGCTCAAGCTTGAGGCGCCGTGTTCTGAAAGCGCTCTCGGCTAGCGGCGAACAGCGCCTCTTGAGCCTGTAATAGCTCCTCCTCGGTCATGCCGGATTGGTCGAGCTTCGAGACCTTCTTCTCGCGCTCTTGCTGTGAAGGGCGGTGCAGGATGGTCAGTGGAAGATTCAAGGGAAGGGGGATGAGACATGTACCTTCTGCTGCTTCTTGTGCTCTTGTAGCACGTCCTCGACGTCGACCTTGAACTGCTCAAAGCCTAGTGTCTGCACAAAACAGCGTTAGCAAAAACATAGTTCAGAGGTGAACGGAAAAGGCGGAATATTCACGTTTAGCGCCGAGATGATGTGCTCCGGCGCGATCGTCTTCTTGCTGTCCTTCTCGCAGATCTCATTCGCCTCCGAAGATACAAGATGAATGAACTCTAGTTCACATGAGCATGAATGAGCCGAGGACGCGTGCGTGGACGCGTAAAGACGCACCGACGCAGCATTCGATGATCAAGTCACGCGTCTCTTTCGAGCACGCAACGCCGTCGGGCAAGAGTTCTGCAGAAGCAAAGACGCGTTTTAATCCCCAGGTACTTTCGGGTTTCAAAATCCCTCGGTATATATGTACGCACCGGATATCATCTTGGCGACGGTCGCCTTTGGCAGGGAAAGGTCGTCCTCGCCGGGTGGACCGCCGTGGCCCTCACGGTCGGACATGATTTAGGGGAATTCGGGGTGAGGGTCGTGTTCGCGCGCGCTCGACGCGGGTGGCATCTTTTATCCCCTCGACGCTCGGGCGCGCGTTGCGGCACGTGCGCGTCCTTGCTCTGTACCACCACCATGAGCGTACGTGCCATCCCCCCTCTGCTGTTTCAGACGGAGATTTGCTGATGGGAATCACTCGCACGCACACAGGTCAACCCGGTTAATCCAAAGCCGTTTATGCAGGAGCTCACCGGCAAGCCGGTATTCGTACGCTTGAAGTGGGGATTAGAGTACAAGGGCTTCCTTGTCAGCACGGACGGGTACATGAACTTGCAGGTGCGTGGACGTACTATATCTATTTCTCAATTAGCTGATGGTAGTTTAGCTCGCGAACACGGAGGAGTACCAGGATGGGCAATCAACCGGCACGTTGGGCGAGGTCTTCATCAGGTGCGTTAAACACACTTCTTTCTTATCTTCGACGACTAACCCTCTCGTGAAGGTGTAACAATGTATTGTACATCAGGGAAGCACCAGCAGATTCATAGTCGCCGATCTACTGCAAGCCACGAACTCGAAAACTATGCGATTAAATATTCGCGACGACCACATACGCCGGCTGGGTGGAGGCACGCACGGAGCCATCAGGCAGGCTGAAGCATCTACCTGCTATTTTGTCTTGTCAGCTAGTTCATAATTGTATATCATGCTGATCGATGTACAACTCTTGTGGCGTACACCCTCACCTATCCAGCGTTAGCTCGTAGAAAACACGTTTCGAGTAGTAGTCATACTACCTGAGGTTTTGTGAAGTGGAGAAGTTTTATGCCGTATGAGTGAGGTATACAAAGCTCTGCGAGCTGTGCTCCAAAGAGTGTCGTGTACGCGTGAGACGTGTGGCTTCGTGCCGGTGGCCGAAACGCGACGCGTCTTGGTTTCGAACCATCAACCTCTCGTGCGGGGAAAGCACACTCGCTATCTAGTTTACTTGTTATCTCACATATATGCTGCAATGTCTGTTCTGAACTGCTTGGGCCTGCTGAGGACTCCCTGTCTACGGACGTTTTCTCGAACTGCTTTCAATCCATCACATGCTTTGCGCGGTATACTCTCCGCGAACCTCAGTCCACATAGTCCGCATATATCCTCCTTGCATACTCTCAGAGGGCTTCAATCATCACACAATCTGAGCTGTAGTCAACTTCTTCTCCGTCGCTGGCCGTTGCATACCGGCTCTTCCCGAATCACGCGAACAGAAGCAACTGCGCCACTCAGCCTCAGCCATATTGCCCGGGCTACATGGCGAGACCAGAAGAAAGCCCCGCCACCGCCTCGATTTAAGGGAAAGCCTGTCAGTGGTATACGGGCGCGTATCGACAGGATCAACCCGTCATACATCATCTTCGGCTTCCTGGGCATCTACGGCCTCGTATTCCTTGCGTGGGCCGCGGCGAAAGGACGTGCTGTAAGCTCTTCTCGCCACCATATGCACTGTTCCTTAACATTGGGGTCTGAACCTTTGATCAGAGTTTGGATGGGAACCTAGAACAGCTCCGGTTTATGTTGGCGAACTTCACGTCGTCCTGGCCGAATGTGCAAGCGGGAAGGATGTAAGCTTTGCAAATACCTACTTGCATCTTTGAACTGACGAGCGCCTCCGTTCAGATGGGTCATGATCACCTCCGCCTTCTCCCACACCGAGATATGGCACATTGCCGCGAACGGCTACGTGTTTTGGAGTCTTGCTCCCCTTGTCATCCGCATCCTCGGAAACGCCGAATTCCTCGGTTTATACGCCATAGGCGAGCTTCCTTACCTTTGACTCTTCACCAATCCGCTGACAGGCCTTGTTTATAGGCGCGATTGCCAGCGACCTTGTTTCTCTAGCTCTGACCTCCAATAGCGAGCAGAAGAGCCGTAGGTCGATGGGAGCCAGCGGTAAGTACCCGTCCATCGTAACTGCGAGACGTGGCGCTAAGTTACAATCACTCCTCTTCATCGCGCAGGCGCTGTGTATTGTCTGGCGACACTATGGGCTTGTTGCTACCCCAACGCCCGCATCCTCCTCTTCTTCGTGATACCCTGTCCAGCATGGGGAGCAATCACAGGTGTACTCGCGATTGACGGGTATAACGCTTGGATGAAGTCTCGCGGTGATGCCAACGCCGTAAGATTGTTTTCATCCTGTTTGAGCGAGCATGAAGCTAAGGAGTCATACAGTACTCGGACAAGATTGATGTCGCGGCGCATGTTGGAGGCATTATGGCGGGCTTGGCGTACTACCTTCTTCGCGTACGGCTCAGGGTGTGATGAGTAGCTTTCCTTCGTCGCCATATTTGCGCCGCTGCATGTACTCCGAGTCTAGAGAATGAAGCGAGCAAAATTGGCAGAGAATGCCAGGTTTGTATTATTAAAAATATTGTCCAAGAGCCTGCGTGTGCGGACGTCAAGTCGTAGGGTAACGTCGTGAAGGGAATACATGAAGATGATATGCTCTAGGTATGGCTGGGCTATGAATAGACTGATCTATGGACGTAACGAGAAAACCAGGCGTATGAAGATGTCATAATTTCTGACCGGCCTTCTCGATCTCCTCAGCGGTGATAGAGCTGCCAACGCACATACTGCGGAAGATGCTCTCCGGGATGTTGAAGAGGTTGAGCGGCGTATCGAATTCCTGTGACGATATGTCAGCCAAAGCGTTACATGTCGTCCACGCAACGAAATACACGTACAGCAATGTTGCCGTTGTCCAAGACGAGGATACGGTCGTACGAGAGGATCGTGCGTAGACGATGGGCAATGCACAGCAACGTCCTGTCGGTGAACTCAGACTGGATCGTGTCCTGGATCTTGCTGTCGGTCTCGAGGTCTACAGACGCCCTATAAACAGTATCAGCCACGCCGTCAAAAGGGTGAATACAATCAACTTACGTCGCCTCATCCAATACCACGATCTTGCTGTCTTTGACCAGCGCACGCGCAAGACTCAACAGCGAGCGCTCTCCAACACTCAGGTTCGCGCCGTCGGGTTCAACGGGTGAATCGAGCGTGATGCGACTCGCAGGCGCCGGAGTACCGTCACCCGAGGCTTTAGGAACGAGATAGGAACGCCTGAGCGCGTCCCATAGTCGCGCGTCGTCGTGCAGATTGAACGGATCCAGGTTCGTGCGCACTGTACCGCTGAAGAGTAACGGCTATTGTCCAGTTGTCAGCTACATCTATCCCGTGAAAATAAAGGATAACGCTGACCTCCTGCGGGATAATCGCTATTTTCGAACGTAGGTCCTCGAGCCCCATCTTCGAGATATCCAGTCCGTCGATGACGATGGATCCAGAGTTGAGTTCGACGAGACGGAAGAGTGCAGTCATGAGCGAACTCTTGCCAGCACCTGTACGCCCGACGATGCCGATGCGTTCGCTCGCGTGCACGTTGATCGACAGACCCTTGAGCACATCCGGTAGTCCCGGACGGTACGCGAGGCGCACGTCCTTGAACTCGATCGCGCCCTGGTCGGGCCACTGCGGTGGCGGCTTTGCGTCGGGGATCTCGTGCGCTGCTTCGGCAGAGACGGCGTTGCCGGAGCTGTAATGGGATATGCGTTCAACCGAGTTCATGTAGTTCTCGAGCTCCGCTTGTTGACGGGTCATGGCTCCAGCAGTCTGCGTCACGACGGCTACGAAGCTTTATTCAGTAACGAGTTCTTTCATAGAGCAACGATAGTACGCACTGATATAACTGAGAGCGAGACCGATTTGAGCAGCACTCAGGCCTTTCAGACCAACAACGGCCATGATCGCAACCTGTATGCAAGATCAGGACGGTACATGCACAGTAATCATTGCGCCGAACGTACGATGAATGTCAATACGGCGCCACAGCTGTCAAGCCGAATAGCCAACCATCGCTGGTTGGTCACGGTAAGGAAGAGCGCCCGGTTCTCAAGGTCGATGTAGTAGTTCTCGGCGCGTATGAACCGTGGAATCTCGCCGTACGAACGGATGGTCGGCAAACCCGAAAGGCTCTCGGTAAAGTGAGCATACAAATACGAGCGAAGCATTGAGTCTAAGGTGGAATAGTCAGAGAGGTATCAAGTGTCAACATATGAGTACTTGCCTAAGCGCTTGATCTCACGAGCACTAGCACCGTAGAATTGCGCCAGGAAAACGTAGATGCAGAGAATCGCCGCGGCGGCGATGATGAAATACTATCACGACTGTCAGCGCGGATAAATGAGAACAGCTTGCATGAGTCTTACATGCTCGACGATGGTAATGATGATAATTGAACTGGGCAAGTTAGAGAAAGATAGCAAGACTTGAAGAGAGATCAGCGCAGGTCCAAGAACAGTGACGGTTTCACTTACACATGCGCATCGAGGCCGGGAGCTGGTTATCTAGAGCATCCACGTCTTTGCCGAAGACGCCGACGACGCGACCAAGAGGCTGAGCAGGCGTTAGTTGATAGGTGTCACAAACTCTAAGAGAACACACCGTCGTGTCGAAGAAAGACATCTTGCCCATGAAGACGTTCTGAAGAGCGCGATGATGCAGGTTCTGCGAGGCGTACACGCCGAGCACGTCTTGAGATATGCCCATGAGTAGAGTAAAGACCGCATTTGCCACTCCCAGACCGGCGTAGAGGCCCTGATAGAAATGGAAGTTCTTATTGAAAGTGCTGTAAAGTGAGGCCATAGTCAGCCTCCATTCGACGATGAAGATGGGACAGGAGTGCGTACTTCTCTTGCCACCAGACGAGCGTAAAACCGTTGAGACCCTGGGCAACCTGGCCGAGGATGGAAAACAGCGCGACGAGGACGAGAAGGTATTTGCCGTTCCCTGCCTTCCAGTATTCCTTCCATACACCCATTTTGACGTGGCCGACGTCGCGTTTCTCGCCAACGATGAGGCGGCCCTCGAGCTTGCCGCCAGACTTGGGCGTGTGGCGCGCAGCTTTGGCCATCATGTCGCGAACGTCGACGACCTTCCGTTGGACTGGAGCCTCCTCCTCAATCTCGTTCTCCTCGTTCTCCTCCTGCTCCTCGTGGGCGCCAAACTCGCGCTGAAGCCGCGAGAACTCGCCATCTCGTTCCATGAGCTCGCGGTACGTCCCGCGCTCCTCGATGCGACCGTTGGCAAGCGTGTAGACGTAGTCGCAACCGGGAAGGAAGTGCAGCGCGTGCGTGACGAGGATGACGGTCTTGCCGCGCGCGCGAAGGTAGCCTTGAATGGCGTTCTCGAAGAGGGCGCGTCCGACATGTGCGTCAACCGCAGAAAGAGGATCGTCCATGATAATGATATCGGCATCGAAGTATAATGCGCGAGCGATGTTCACACGCTGTTTCTGGCCGCCACTGAGATTGATGCCCTTCTCGCCGATCTCGGTCTGGTCACCGGCAGGGAGCGCGTCGAGATCCGCGAGAAGCGACGCGTTCTCGATGACCTTCCAATACTTGTCCTCGTCCCAAGGTTGACCAAACACGATATTATCGCGCTGAAAAGGTATTCGGGAATGATTAACGCAAGTAACAATCGATCATGCAGAAACTTACCAGTGTAGCGTTCTGCACCCAAGCGCTTTGAGGACAATAACCGACTGTACCACCAAACGTGACCTCCCCGCGCGTGCGTGTCATATCGCCGAGCAAGCCCTGCAGTAAACTGCTCTTTCCACTGCCAAAGGTACCGACGATGGCGACGAGCGAGCCGCGAGGGACTTCAAAACTGATATGGCGCATCGAGAAGGGCGCATCGCGTTCGGCTTTGCGAAGACTTGCCTTCTCGTCGATGGACTTCGAGTCAAAGTCGTCACCAGCGTGAGTCTTCTCCGATGCAGCGTCGGCTTCCTTCTCCTTCGTTTGCGCTGCCTTGACCTCCTTCTTCGCAGCCTTACTCTTCTTCCTCCCCTTCTTCTCCTCGGGCGCCTGCGCTTGTTGCCATTGAAAGGTGGCATCGTTGACGGACAGCGCGCATGACAGAGACGGGTCGATGACGAGGGGGGTCTCGGACATGGTCGGCAGGAGAAAGAGTTCCGTTAAGCGCACGATGGCATTCTGAGCATCCGCGACGGTAGACAGTGCACGAGGAAGGAAGAGCAACGGCTGACGTAGCAAGTTGAAAAGCGAAAACGAGGCAAAGATGATGGCTGGCTCGAAGTTCGGATGAGTCTCGGAGTACGTGACGAAGGCTAAGGTCGCTGATAGAACGGGCAGTGAAAATGCCAGGGCGTAGCTAAAGAAAACGAGCGTCAGAGATGCACACGCGCGAGAGAGATCATCACTTACTTGGCGGACTGTGCAAACTGAATACGGACGATTCCCTTGAGCTCCTGCTTGCGGATCTCAAATATCCCTGAGATGAAATGAGCCATTGAGTGGTAAAGAAGAGAAGAAGCTGGACGCACGCGCGAGGAAAGGCTTTTCATAAGTGAAATACTTGACGATACGCATGGATGCTGCGACGGCTTCAGTGACCGGTTATCAATGTATGAGCGACCAACACACCCAGTATTTCAAGTAAGAGCTTCGCGCGTTTGTCGGTCCAAGCGATAGAGGCCTTACGAATCTTGAACTGCCGGGACATGATGAAGCGCTACACACATCCGATCAGTTCAAAGAGTATGAAGGGAAGCGGTCCTGCTCACTTGAAGGGGCACGATGAGGACAAACAACGCAAAGCCGGCCAGAGCCGAAGGGCCCAGTTGGACCAACAAGATAATCAGACAGACGGTGACTTGGATCGGAGCCGTCCAGGCTGGGTGCTAAATATGGCATTAGTCAAGTCCATGAGTTGGGAGGCATGTTTGGGCCACTCACGAACCACTGAGCGCAAGCATCTATACGGCTGATCTGAAGACACATCAATCTTACGAAGGTGGAAAGGTAGCGTAGGACATACATCGGAGGATACAAAATTCACCAGTCGTGAGTTGGGCATTACCCCTCGCGCCTCGGGTGTAAGCTTCACTCCGCGCTTATATATCATGGACGTTAGGGAGCCACGAACAAGCACGCCAGTAGTCATAGAGCGCCAGAAAAACTGGTGTTGGAATATGGACGTCATGATAGCAAGTATGAACAGTCCTATAGCCATCCCAACGCCATCACCGATGTTCGTAGCGTCGCCAGCTTCACGACTCTTGCCAAAGTTAATGACAGCCTTGATAATGAGCGGCATCATGAGCTGGGACGTGTCGGAGACGACCTTTGAGGCACCGCCGAGCCAGAAGTTGAAACCAAAAACATCGTTCAAAGCCCAGGTCAAGCTGGGAACAGCACGGGCGTCGATTGTGCGCCAGCGAGACTCGTAGCCTTGCAGCGTCGCACGGTACTGGGATATGTGGCGCAGGGCTTTGACATGCCAAATGAAAGAGCGTGCGTGCCCAGGACGAGCCTCTCCGGAGTCGAGCTTATCGTTCCAGGTTTGCGCCTTCTGTACGCGGAGGTTCCAAGCCTGCTCGAGCTGCTGAGAAGTATTCTCGACTTCGCGACCCGGGTCCATCTTCCAGAGGTCTGTAGCCTGCAGTGAACGCTGCCAGCCGAGGGTCTACCCGCCGTGGTTAAGCACCTTGTTGCACATACTAGATGAACTCATGCAACGCACCATAACTGGTGTGATCCATTGATACGTGAGCTGAGAGAAGATGTTGGCGGATGCGAGCGGTATGATCTTCAAAACCGGCTTAAGCAACCGATATTCTGGTACTAGTTGGGAGAGGAACGCACCTTGGCATCATCCAAGGAAAGCGGGGAAGGTGGCGGAGCATTCTTGGGTAGCCTGATGAGGGTCGTGAGCAAGCCTTTACTTGGCGGTGGCAGTAGGTCACGTACCAGACCTGGTACCAGTGTTTGCGCACGCGACTGTCGTCTTCTCCAAAATCAAGCTCGATGCGCCGCCCTGCGTCGGCTGGTGCCGCAGTGGTAGGCGCGGCAGCTTGCGACTCGACGTCTGAGTCTGCCTTCTCCGTAACGGCCATGAACAAATGGGCGACAAGAGTCGTGTCGCACTTCCGACGGCCGATACTTATACATAGCTTTCCCCATTATCGCAGGCCACCGTGCAGGATGCGTGCATGTGTTCATCGGAAACGATACGCCCTGGGAATTGTTGAGCGTTCCGACGAGGCTTCGCTCTGCCGTCGGCGCGTCTTCTTCACCGCTGGAATCCCGTGTGAGCTCGTTGCGCCACACGACGCCAGGGTCTGAGAATGGCAACGTCCCCCGCTGCATCGACGACTTCATCGCTCTGATTGCGCCCTCTCGAAGTCGTCCGATTCCCTTATAAGTAAGACACCCTCCAAGTCGATTTCTCCCTCAGTCCAGCTTCAACGCTGACACTTGGACTATTTGCTACCTACGGTCCGCGCATCATGCCGGCCACCGACGGATTTTGCGATGATTGCTTTAGTGGTATGTTTGTATTCAATCTGTGAGGTGACCAATGGGGACACTCATCGCCGTTGGTTAGCTGTGGGTCACGAAGGTTCGCCGACGGGTGAGCATCAACCTCTGGAATTACCATAACACCTACTGCGTCGAGGTGACCCACTCTTTGAATGGCGTACTGATGTCGTTTTACAGGAAAGTACGAAGAGATCGGAGGCTGGAATAGCTATACCGCAACGCCCGAAGGCGACTTTCCGGCCGACAAGGTCGTTATCTTCCTACCGGACGTGTTCGGCCTAGCATTGCAGAACAACCCTCTTATTATCGATGGCTTTGCGCGCAACGGCCTCAGATGTGTGTGTCCGGACATTTTTGAAGGCGATGCTAGGCCTGTCGATGCGGACCCTGCTACATTCGATCGTGAGGCCTGGCACAAGAAACACAACTTCGAGCACACTGGTGGTATCGCGCGCGACGTCATCCAGGCGCTCAAGGCACAGGGTGTTACCCGGTTTGGGTTGACTGGGTACTGCTACGGTGCTCGCCTCGTTTTCGATCTAGCCTTCGAAGACATAGGTCAGGTGGCGGTGGTCACACATCCCTCCGCCCTCGACTTTGCGGACCTTGACGTGTGTATATCATGTCCTCATCTTCACGCACTTCTCATTCAATGGCTCGCAGAGGTATGCAGCCGAGTCGAAGGCTCCTCTGCTTATCAACAGCTGCGAGAAAGATCCTCCCTTTCCGGCAGAGAAGCAAGCAAAGGCGGACGAGGTTCTCAAGGACTTCGCACCGGGCTATAAGCGCGCCTATTTCGCCGGTGTCACTCACGGATTTGCGGCAAGTTACCTCATTTCTCAGTGTTGCCAAGACTCCTCATGAACGTCGTCTACAGGTGAAGGGAGACATAAGTGACCCTATGGTCAAGGCCGCAAAGGAGGATGCTTTCAAAAATGCCGTGGACTGGTTCAAGAAGTACCTTTGATCGCGAAGATACTTTGTGCGCTCAACATATTCCCTGCACTTTCCCACATGTATTACTATAACAGTGTCTAAAGTCATTGTTCCAAATGTTCAATTTTCTCTCCGAGGCAGCCTCTCACGATTATTCAAGGTGCATGCGACTGAGGCTGTGCAAGTATGTGGCTCACTGCTTCTGATTCTCCATATTTTACGCGCGCTACATATACATAAGCGGTTGTAGGTGGTAAGAGCAATGATGCCTTCACATCCGCACACTCTTGAGCACAAGCTGCAGCGACAGGCAGCAACTCGGCCCGAAGCTCAACACGGCCACGTGAGTTCTGTTTGTTCTCACGCTCATCTGCGTGCCGCAACTGCAAGGTGCGGCCGCACTTCAATGATACCCCATACCAGTAAGCTCGACAGCCAAATGTATTCAACAGCGCAATATACATCATTGAAAACCATTGGAGGGTCCACATGCACATCAAGAGGAAGTGAAAGAAGGTTATTTAGTAAGAGCTGTAGCACACATCAGGACCACCATCCCCGGCTCGATAAACGTACACCACGTACTCAAGTGCGGTTTACTCAGGACGTAGCAACATAAAGCTGAGATTATCAAGGTCCAGTGTACTCAACTGTAACGCTTGTGCCGCTAGCCGACGCGCTGGTGAGAACGCGGCCGTTCTGTTCCATGTTGATGATCGTAGCACCCGAGAGGGATACTCCGCTCGCGCTCGCGCCCGTAAAAGTCACAGTTCCGAAATTAGAAAGCGGCACTAGACTTCCTCCCTGTCAAGGCTTTAGAGCAAGTACTATGGTTAGGGAGCGATCGGACGAACCTCCTCGAAGTCCTCGACGATCCACTCGGCATTCTGGGTGGCAATTCGAGTCAGTCCCCCGAAGTATTGGAAGAAAGTGAGCAGTAAAGTACCTCCTGGCACAGCGCAGGCTGGCGCGTGAAAGAGTGCGAGACAGTCGTTCCCGTACGGTGGTTCAAGAGGGTCGCCGTGCCGGCGGTGGTGGAGGTCGCCGTAACTGTAGCAGTGATCGAGTCTCCGGCGCTAACAGGGAAGCCCGAGAAGTCCACGGCAGCAGCCGGGAACCACTCAAACCAAGCTGGAAGTGTGCGTGAGATATGTACACAGTCATCAAAAAACGAGAGCAGCTGCATACCGTCGAACGAGGTCCTGGTGCCACTGACGGTGAAGTCGACACCGGTCTGGAGAATGGCGCTTCCACAGGTGTCACCGTCAATGCCAACCCAGGCGGAAGAGGAGTGGCTGCTGGTGCTTCCCGAGGGCTCGCGGGGCGTTGGTACGGTGAAGGTACCCGTGACGGTCTTGAAGGTACCCTAGAGACGCAGTGTGAGTCTGTGAAGCCTGGACGGTTATTGCAAGTAGCGTACACTGCCAGCGATCAAGACAGCACCCGACCTATACTTGGCTTCAGTACGTCATTCCCATATATACACTCGTATTGTGCACTGACCAGTTGGACGAGAACTCAGTGGGGTGCGTAGAGTTGGTGGTCTCGGGGGTAGGGACAAGACCAGAGCCTGGGATCTTGGGCTGCGATGACAGACGTCCAGCTTCACGACGAGCAACACGGCTAGCAAGGCGCTCCTTGCTGGACGGCACAGCAAACACCGACGTCGCGAGGACGATCTGGGCGAGGAGAGACGCGGTGAACTTCATGGTGAGAGCTGAACAGGAGGGGGAGGCCGAGCTTAGAACTGAGAGTCCTGGCGATACCTGCACTGTTCTCGAAGTATTTATACGAGTTCAAGTGAGCCGTAAGTCGTCATCCATCGTGATCAGAGGAAGCCAGCTACCCGATATGCCGGGAGGAGCGCGTGCGAGGCTGAAGAAGTATGCTGATGTTCTCTCGCGCCGAGATGGAGAAGGGCGATGCAGGCCAAAAGCATACCAAACGTTCCCTCAGCCATGCCTCAAATGACACAGTACAGCATGGTCCCGATGGAGAGAGATGCTTCGGATCTTGAGGTTGGCAGACGAGCTGGAGATAGTGCCAGCAGTGGTGGTGCCAGGCTATCCGGCATATCCGGCGGAAAGTCGGGCTGGCAGAAGTAGAAGTGAGATCCACAGCAGCACAGCAGATGGAGGCGAAGCAACGAGCTCATTGCACCCGCTTTCATACCATTGTAAAAAGCGATGCCGCCGGTATATCAAGCTGGGACGCCGAATGAGCACTGTCACCTCCAGCGTCGTCCAAGTTACCTCGCTCGCATACCCATGGCTCACTTCCAAAAGAGCTTCAAGCCTGGACGTGAACATCTGCGGCCTGTCAAACACACACGCTCACCCAGAAGCCACGCAGAGCGCTGAGAATGACGTCCCATGGTCGGCTTCACACCCCACCTTCGACACCCGCGCTCAAGTGGGCACATCTACACCCACGCGCCTACGTACAACAGTTCGTAGCATATGCAAGATGTATGGAAGGAAGCACAGATAGATGATATCCTGGTGCGCAATGGATGAGATTATAGATAGGATGAGACTCCTCAAGGTCTAGTAGCATGGAGCACTGGGTGTAGAACGGGCTAGAAACCCCGTCATAGTCAGCAGATATCGCAGTACCGCCGCTGCTAAGAATGGCGTTTATTTTCAGAGAATCTCTCGACGACATGCATCACCGTTGGGAACAAGAAAGTCCACGGGCTGAAATTGATTGGAATAATCGCGAGCGGCACGTGCGTGACGCGCCTCGCCAGCTTTCCAGACATCGCGATGCGCTCTGTCGCTTGCCTCCATCCGCCATGTCACTTGCTACCGCGCGCTCAGCCGTAAGGCGAGCTGTCACCCATCCCAAGCAGGCGCCCTTGCGCTCCGCCTCTACGAACGCTCCTACCTCGTCGAGTGCACCCTCTACGCAACCGCCGCGCTTTGCCCTGCCCGCCGAAAAGCTGCGCCAGCTCATCTCGCTTTACCACCAATCACGCGACTTCGTCACGCGCGAGAACTTGGAGAGGAAGATTGATCAGGCTTTTGTCGAGACACCTGCTGCGCTTATCAACGCTTCGCTCGACCACCGCAAATCCTACCCAGACCTCATAAACGATGTCGGAAGACGTCGTCTACAGCCAGCCGTGCGCCCAATGGCCTCCGTGACACAGGCGCAGTCTATACGTCAGAATATTCCGCGCGGAGAAGCCGTTTATGAGGCGCTCTACGGTACGAGCAACGGGCGCAATGCTGGTCTCGAGCTTGTGCTCGAGACCTGGGGTACGACGTCGAAGCGGTTGGAGGAGCTACAGGAAGACAAGGCGACGAGTGCACCTGTTCCGAGAGGAAGGTCAAAACCGGTACCGAGGCGTAAGTGGGAGAGCCTTACTCTGTCGTCGCTCATGTTGGCTTATGCTTCCCATAGGCTCATGATGCACATGCTTTCCGGTTACGGGTTCCCATACATTATAGCCAACTCCCACCTGTGTAATGCATAAATGCTCCAGTAGATCATGGTGTTGTGTGTGGTCCGGCCTAACATCGACCAGGGTCATGACAGGATAAGCGTAAGCTGGCGTCCGTACGCCAAACTGACAAACTATCGATCCCTGTCGTCTCGTGTTCTTTCGATGAGCAGGTTCTCAATGCAGTGTTTCTCTGGCAATCCGTCCTGACCTGACGCTCCGAGGCTCAGTATACGGTCATATCAGAAGTCCGTCCTTGTCGCTGACTACGTCCAGTCTTTGCCTCCATCGGTGAAGGGTGTATCTTCCATAACTTCTCCAGGCAGATGGCATCAATCTTGGTGTAATCGGAATGTCGCGGAAAGCATGCTAAACAGAACACACAGTCATGGAAGCAAGGTAAGTCTTATAATGGCTCGAAGTTGCTAGGAAATATACCCATGACGTTGCTTCATAGATGCAAAGAACCTCCGGTGCATTTCAGAAGTCGAGTCCAACACTACTTCGTGACAGGTATTCAACACTGCGATCTGAAGAACGCATCCGGGTGTTGTACGGGCTCTCTCTTGCGCCTACTTGGTAAGCAACCAAAGTCAAGTATATAAGGTGAACTCTCCATGAACGAGAGGTGTCAGGCCATCCAGCTAACAATCCACATACATATCAATGTCGAACCCAGAGCTAGTATCCCAGCTGCGTCAGTCGAACAATCCCTTCCTCCAGAAACTGGCTTCCCGCATAGAAGCCGCGAGTGTCCGTCTACGCTATTATAGTCTCGAAGCCGACATCGTTATTGTGGGCAGTGGTCCCATCGGGTGAGTTGGAGGCCGCTATCCGTTTACATGATTTGACTGCTTATTTACACACTGCGCTTCCTCGTACAGAGCCACATATGCGCGTGTCATCCACGAGCAGGAGCCTAATGCATCAATTATTATGATCGAAGCTGGTTCACAAGAAGACCCTGTGATTGGGGCTCACCACAAGAACGCCGTCAGGTATGTGGAGGCCACTTACTTGCAGTCTCGACCTGACAATTTTGCAATACTTAGATATCAAAGGAACTCAGATGCATTCGGCACGTACTATCGGCGTTGCCTGGCCAGACAGACCATTAACACCTTCTATCTTGTCATGCAGTACCCTATATTAACGCTTGCCTTGAGCCCGTATCGGTTCCCCCGGTCGACCCATACCTTTCGACCCTTCCAAGCATCTCCTGGACACCGCCTAACGACCAAGTCTTCCCACACCAATGCCAGAACCCGGCTCAAGCACGCGACAAGAATCTCCCGGCCGCGGCTGTCTCGAAGACTGTCGGTGGAATGGGAGCGCACTGGACTTGTGCTTGTCGTGCGTCCCCTCATGAAATGCGTAGACGGTATCGCTAAACTAAGTTGGGTTTTTCCAGCGGATCCAGCCGAAGATGAGCATGAAAATAATCCGATCGACAACGACACCTTCATTCGCTTGCTTTCGCGTGCGCGCCAGTTGCTCAAGGTCCGCACTGACCAATACGACGACTCCATTCGGCACCAAACTGTCAAGAATGTCCTCGCGAAGGGCCTTGGAGCCGACAAAATCACCAACACGCCTCTCGCAGTCAAGCGCTCGGAGAAGTCGGATGCGGACATCTGGACCTGGTCCGGCGCCGACACGATTCTTGGTCCCAAGCTCAAATTCGTCGCTTCGAAGGACCTCAGTCAGAAGGTGAAGTATAGGCTCTTTACAGAGACTTTGGCCATGGGAGTCAGTAACGTCGGCGACACATCGCAAAACGTCTGGGCGTATGATGTAGGTAGCGCGAGGGATATATCCGACCCGGAGGGTTACCGCTATTACAACATCACGGCGAAGAAAGTTAGTCTGCCTTATCGCCCTCATCAGTAGTAAAATCCCGTCCTGACTTTCTGACGTAGGCGGTGGTCCTCGCGTGTGGCGCTATAGGCACCCCGCAATTACTTTTTCACAGCTTGCGGTATCCTCCCAAGAGCCTGGGGCGTTATCTGAGCGAACAGACTATGGCATTCTGCCAGGTTGTGCTTAAACGCTCGATCATCGATGAGATCGAGAAGGACCCCAGGTTCCAGGATGCAGTCGCGATGCACCACAGCCTCCACGCCACAGACCCGCTACCTATCCCGTCCAACGACCCCGAGCCGCAGATCTACCTCAAGTACCAAACAAAGAACGGGTACATTGCTCTCATAGACCGTAATGCGTTCTTTACAGGGGTACGGCCCGAGATCGACCCGCGTGTCGTCGTGGACCTGCGCTTCTACGGTAGGAACGACATCCAGCAGGAGAACTGCGTCATGTTCGATCAGTATGCAGAGGATAGATTTGGTATGCCACGCGCCACGGTACGTCGAGTTTATAGCCAGGTTTGTAGTGCCGTTATGGCTCACCCTCGTCGTAGTTCAACTTTGACAAGAGCAATGCCGATCGCGAGCGCGAGAACAAGATGGTGAAGGACATGGCTGATGTTGCCAGCCTTTTGGGTGGTTTCATCCCCGGTTCTGAGCCCCAGATTATGGTATGCTGATTTCATTATCACAGTATGCTTACTGATGGTATACTGACGACTGATATCCACAGCCGATGGGCTTAGCTCTGCACATTACTGTACGCACCACATTCTGTTATTCTGTCAGACCTTTCCAAGTGACCACTACCGCACACAGGGAACTACGCGCATAGGCAACGACCCGAATACGTCCGTCGCGGACTCCCGGTCGCGCGTGCACGGCTTCAAGAACCTCTGGGTCGGCGGCAATGGCTGCATCCCGGACTCGACGGCTTGCAACCCTACCCTTACGAGTGTAAGTGCTATTTGAGGCTGTAGACGTGATTTGCCGATACTGATACCTGTGGCCTAATAGGTGGCACTTGCGATCCATGGAGCTGAGGCTTTGGTCGAGCATCTGCAGAACAAGTCTTAGATCAAACATCCGACTTATTTGGAAAGAAAACACCGCTATGTCTGGTCTGCGCGATATGTCTTGTTAACGTCTATAATCTATGTCAAACTCTGTGCTGGCTGTTATATCATGGACTACGTATACGAGGAGGATCTTGTGCTCGGTGACGAGCGGGGCCGGGTGATCATCGTATACTCGCATCGCTTGCTGAGTTTCCTTGAAGTCGATGATTTCGTTGGCTGATTCGTAGAATTTTCGCAAATGTATACTTTCTCATCATCTGGAGGTCTAAACATATATAAACAGGAAGTTCACTGCAAGTAACCGGAGTATGCCGAACTCCACGTGGCGGTGACGCACTTACATCTCGGCCAACTGCCAAAGGTTACTTCCAAACCTCCATGGTGCATCGACCTATTTCGAGGTTTAGCCCTACATTGTACTGACTATGACACCGCTATAATTTTGCTCTGTGCTGCATTCTTATCCACTCAAATCCGGATCTGCCGTGCAAGTAACGTCGGATAAGAACCGGGCCCGCTGGTCGCGCTCATGTTTTCGCGTCATTTATCCGGTTGTCAGTGGCATTGCAAACGCACGGTCTGGTCTTCTATTCTTCGGAATCTTACTCGTGGTCTGCCGGGTCGTCTTCTATCAGCACGACGTGTCTACAGACCCCGGTAGGCGACCAAGGTGCGTTAACGGCGCTTCTTCATTACCTGGCACTCAGACGACGCTTTTCCCGTCGATAATCTCGTAGTGGTTGATAGGAATACGTAGGCGCCTTGGAGGACTGACTGGAGGGTATGACATGCCCGCTCCGTCTCGTTCTTCCGAGTGAAACCCGTATAGAAAGCGAGAAGCACGGTGACGGGGCCAGCTGAAGGACTGTGTTGAACCTAGGGGCGGCGCGCGTGAATCTGACGATGTAGGCTCAGCGAAATAGAGCCTATGCGCGCCTTAAGAGCGCATGATTCTCACAATTCGGATGGATGATCAAAAGCTTCTTGTCCGAGCTCTTCAGCTGACCGCTTTCGTTGAACATGTCCGCTCTTGCACCGCCATCAGCTCTCGGAACTTCTACTGCTTATGGCTGTCGCGCTGCATCATGCCCAGGCAGTACCTGCTTTCGGTTGTTCATCGGTTCGCGCACAGGCGCACACCTATCCTTGGCTGGGCGCGCACGGCGCCAGATTTTATCCGAGCAAGTCACCGGTGGCGGGCGGTAACCTCCTCACCGTGCTCATGCCGTCGCGGCTCTTCTCCGCCAAAACGGACGTCCAGTATGTAATTGGGGCCGACCCAAAGCAGATATAAACCTCGACGTTCACTGTTGCTGCTCCTCATCGGTTCTCCGACACAGGCTTTCAACTCGGTCAATATGTTCCCCACCGCTTCCCTCCTTGCTCTCTCCTACGCTGCTGTGGTTTACGCCCAGCAAGCTGGCACTCTCACCGCTGAGACTCACCCCAAGCTCTCGGTCTCAACCTGTTCGGCTTCCGGCACCTGCACGGCCGCTACGCAGTCGGTCGTTCTCGACGCCAACTGGCGCTGGGTACACTCGACTTCGGGCGCGACGAATTGCTACACCGGTAAGTGTCGACGAATTCAATGGGCTGTCAGTGGCTGATCTTGATTCATAGGCAACACCTGGGACGCTACTCTCTGCCCGGATGACACGACGTGTGCGACCAACTGCGCTCTCGACGGCGCCGACTACTCTGGCACCTACGGCATTACCGCGTCCGGCAATTCGCTCTCGCTTCAGTTCAAGACCGGCTCGAACGTTGGCTCGCGCGTTTACCTCATGGACTCGTCCGACGCCAAGTACCAGACATTCAACCTGAAGAACCAGGAGTTCACCTTCACTGTATGCTCTTCCCGCCGCCTACAGACGCTCGTAGCTGAACAAATGACTTTTGTAGGTCGACATGTCCCAGCTTCCTTGCGGCCTCAACGGCGCGGTCTACTTTGCTCAGATGGACGCTGATGGCGGCGTGTCTCGTTTCCCGACGAACAAGGCCGGCGCCAAGTACGGAACTGGGTACTGTGACGCTCAGTGCCCGCAGGACATCAAGTTCATTAGCGGCAAGGTCTATAAACTCCTGCTCACCGGTATTTCTGTTATTGACTGTCTACACGTAGGCCAATGTGGATGGCTGGGTGAAGTCGTCAAACAACGCCAACACGGGAACTGGTACTTACGGCACATGCTGCACGGAAATGGACATCTGGGAGGGCAACTCCATGGTATGCGGACACACAGAACCCGTTCTCGAGACTGTGCTGACAATCTAACGATAGGGTGAGGCTTACACTCCTCACGTCTGCTCCGTCACCCAACAGACGGCCTGCACGGGCGATGACTGCGGTAACGGCAGCGACAACCGCTACGACTCGCTGTGCGACAAGGATGGATGCGACTTCAACTCGTTCCGCATGGGCGACAAGTCCTTCCTCGGCCCTGGCCTCAAGGTCGACACCAAGAAGCCCATCACTGTCGTCACCCAGTTCATCACCTCCACCGGCACTGCGAGCGGTGACTTGTCTGAAATCAGGCGCTTCTACGTTCAGAACGGCGTGGTCATTCCCAACTCCAACTCGACCATCTCTGGCGTGACCGGCAACTCGATCACCGACAGCTTCTGCAACGCGCAGAAGACCGCATTCGGCGACGAGAACCAGGTACGTGTTATCCAGCTCTAGTTAATACACGGATACTGAATGGTCATCAAACAGTTCGAGACTAAGGGCGGCCTCAAGACCATGGGCCAGGCCTTTGAGAAGGGCATGGTCCTCGTCCTCTCGCTCTGGGACGACTACGCCGTCAACATGCTCTGGCTCGACAGCAACTACCCGACCACCGAGCCCGCGACTCAGCCCGGTATCGCGCGCGGTAACTGCTCGACCAGCAGCGGTGTCCCCGCTGACGTCGAATCGCAGAGCGGCAGTGCTAAGGGTGCGCATCTTGACATGGCAGCTGGTGAAAGACGTGCTCATGATATCTCTGCAGTCATCTACTCGGACATCAGGACCGGCCCCATCGGCTCTACCTTCAAGTCCGGCTCCTCCAGCGGTGGAGGCAGCACCGGCGGAACCACGACAGCCGCAGCCACCACGACGGCTGCTGGTACAACACCCACTGGCGGATCTGGCTCTGCCGCCCACTACGCTCAGTGCGGTGGTACCGGCTGGAGCGGCGCGACCGCCTGGTATGTCTCTCCCTACCGTTCATTGAAATATCGCTCACTTTCGTACACAGCGTATCGCCCTACACGTGCACGGTCCTCAACCAGTACTACTCCCAATGCCTGTGAGGTGTCCCCTCTTCGCAGATCTGAAGGGCTTTGGGCTTCATTGGGCTGAGTGGATGTAAAAGCGATGGTAATGGGTTTCATCGGGTATCTTATCAAAATCTCTCTCGCAGCCGTGTCTTTATATTGTTCGATAGCAAAAATAGCATGTTTCGACTCCTCTGAACTTCGTCGCGTTCGTGAAATAGGCAAAGGGACTGCGGCCTCGAAGCTTATTCGAAGCCTATCCTCAACGTCACCGGCCTTATCGCGCATGCGACAACGCAGCGGACGCGTTGTCTCCATCCTTAACACTTTGAACAACACTGAAGGCTTGTCGAGTCCCGTAGTAGGAAGTTGGTCTCAGCGATCTTCATGTACGCGACCCTGCCGTGTTATGCACGCTCCATCACCCCAGCGCCTACCGAAGACGCATTTATCTCCATCGTGGCACAAACACACCAATGCAATTCAATGTGTCGGCGATGTTGTGTGTAATTGATACGTACGGCCGTGGGCGGTAAAGTCGAGGGCATTGGAGACGGTGAATCTGGACCGTGCATTGGGCGACGGCTAGAATGGTCGTTGTGGCGCGATCCAAAGCGACGTTGTAAACCCAGTCGCCACTTTGCCGGCTGGCAACGGCACTTCGCTGAGTGTGCGTTGGAACGTTCAGCATTCACGGATGCGCTTTCCAAGCCGAAGGAAAGCATACTGCACAGTGACCAACATCTGCTTATCCTACGCTGACGTGCTCGCCAACCCTGATTGCACTGCAAAGGCCGCCTGACACAGGAGCGGAGAGTCGGAGACTGTGAGCCGCATGCTCTGCTGCCTCTGCAGCAGCACTGTGTACGCAGCCTTCTTCCCGGCTTTCAAGATTTCAGCCGGCATTTCAGCTGTAGTGGCGGGAGAGGAAGACGTCACGGTAAACCAAGAATGGAGGCTGTCATAGATCGGCGCGTGTGGCGATGCTGCTGCGAGCTTGCCGCCACCCGGCGCTTATGACCTGCAGTGACTATGTCATGCTTCAGAGATGTCAAGGTCGTATCAGCTGGAGCGGCAAAATAGTCAAGCTCGGGATTTGCAACGCTGCGCCGTGGATGAAGTCAGAGAGCGCGACATTCACAGCCCTTGAGAAAGAGCGGCGGCAAAACAGGCTTTGCCGGTATCGGTGGACGCACGGGGCATAACCAATACGTGTACCATACAGTCAGTGCAACTTTGGCTTGAGAAAAGTGGCGCAGATACAACTCTGCCTGTACTTGTCAGAGCCGACGAGCTGAACCTCACAATCCGCCTTGTTCGACGCCACAGAAGCTGCGTTCCCGTCGCAGTCGGTGTACATCGTGATTCAGCATAGATCGTACGCCCGAACAGGGCCCTCGAATACCTGATCGACCGTCGATTTGTGGATCCGGTTGTACACGGCGGGGGCGGGAGAAGACGCCACCGCTCGCGCGTGACACGACTCAAGTGCACAGTCTACAGAGAGGCGCGATAAGATTCTCTTTGTGATGCCGTCCTCTGCGTCGAGGGTGGCCAGATGCACATATTAGCGCTGAGAAGGCGTGGCCGGCGTGGTTGTGGACTTGTGGATATGTGGGCTGCGTTTGCGTCTGGTGAATGGGGCACGTTGCGGGCACGATATGAGGTTGGGAAGAGTGGAGCGATACTTGTCCGTGTACAAGCGCGCGGTACGCTTCGGGTCACGCATCGCGCTAGAGTTTACAGATGCAAGTATCATGTATGCTGTTGGTAAGGTGCCTCGTCAGCCCTGCTCGACCAGAAAGGCTTGCACCAAGCATGCATACAGTTTGACAGGTAGATGTAAAGTTCGCCTTGCATGGGACTCCGACCAAGTACGACGACGGTGCAAGTCGGTGGCGGCTGCTACCCTCAGATTGTCTACGCCACATGCTTGAACAGGTTGAGCATGAGATTATCAGGAGAGTTCTCGCAGAGGGTTCCTGATGGTTCGATGGCTTGGAGCAGGACAAGTGCGCACAGCCTTCTAACCAATCCTACTAACCGCGAATTCCTTCCACGGTCGACGGTTCTCGGCATGAGCGTGAGCGCGTTTGTGGGCGCGCTGCCTCGCGGCTTGCGCGAGGGGGCACAAAGCAAAACCTCTGCCAGATTCGGCCGCGGCGCCCGCCCCGCCCGCGCAGAGGTGGAGTCGACGCTTCCGATACAGACGCAACCAAGTCTGCGCTCGGGCTCGGAATCTCGGATCCTGCGCTGTAAAATCATCGGCGGCCAGTAGTGCGCATCGCTGTGCGGAGTATAATGGCCTCGGGATGCGATAGTTCGGGTTTGACTGGAATAGGTGCGGGAGGACCGGAGGGGAGACAATGAGACAATGCACAGCGTCGGCGCAAATCTTGGGCCGCAAACAGCGCAAACGCTAGCGGCGTGTCGTGATGCGCTGCTGCTGTGGCACTGTTGACGGTGTCGGCGAAAGGTTGTTTACCGTGCAATGCAGCCATCGCGTCCGAGAAAGAGACAAAAGGTCGTCTCGGACCTTATCTTGAACACAGCGTAAGCTGTTAGATGGCGGCTTTGTGCCTGAGTGTTTGCCGTATACGGCACACCCACGCGAGCGGAATGCAGCGGGCCGCAGCCACCTGTGCAGAAATGACGATGTCACTGTGGGCGACGATGAGATTGGGGTGGCTGGCAGACAAGCTCCTCGGAAGAGAGGTGGGGAAGGCGGCATGACGAGTGCTCGTCCACGAGAATCTCCGCGAAGGAGAGCTCGAAGAGGCACTCGATGTTGTCCGGGAACGGCGCAAGCTAAGGAGCGCCACGTACGATTATCGAACCCGAGAAGAGAAGAGAAGCGCCTTGACCGGCCGAGCTGCGCGCAAAAAAGCGCGATTCGTCGGGATCGGAGGACAAAGCAGTGTGGAGTGTGAGAGCACGAGGCAGGGCCGGGGTGGGCAGCTAGCAATTCAGTTCTATCGCGCTGCCGATGGGATGGCGGGCACAGCTGCAAGGGTCTTGTGTGGCCGCAAGAATGGTCGGGACGCGCGAGAGCGTGACGGCTCGGAGGGAGAGAAGGCACTGTCAGGCGACTGGCGAAACCCCTGAGAGGAGGAGGTGGGGCTGGCGGGGAGCGCGGGCTCGATAGCTCTCTCCAAGGTACCGTGAAATAAAATTTGAGTACAGTACATAAAAAGGCGAGTGGTTCAGGCGTTGCGAGGCGCATGTCGAGAGGTCAAAGCCATTGCTTTGTACGACGAAAGGAGACAGACAATGAACAACAAAACACGTCTACGGCTTTGCCCGATCTCGGCTGTTAGAAGGAGGCCACGCGCGTTACGTCCAAAAAGGTACCTTGGGCCCGACTTCGGTTTCAATCATTTCAATGATTTGATGGCGCGCGCTCCACGAAAGTACTTATAGGTCGCGCGTCTTGGTTGCTATGAGTTTATCCCCCGCCCACTTCGACTTCAACTGAATAACTCGATGTCTCACATTTACGCTGCACCATCTACGGGATCGTCGGGCTCGCATACTCGCGGTCGCTCTCGCTCGCGCAACTCGCCTCCCCGCGTGGCCATGCCCTCTCCCCACTTCCCCGTCAGCGCGGCCCCGACCTACTACCAGTACCAATCGTCGGATCCGGGCCACGGATATGCCCCAAGCCATGCGCGCCATGCGTCTTACAGTGGCCACCCTTCTCAATACCCACAAATGCCTGGCTCTGCGGGGACCACGTACTACGTCGCCCGCTCGCCTTCGCGCGGTCACCACCGCCGCTCAGAGTCTGCGGGACACAGGCACCATCGCTCGCACTCTACCACCCACCACCGCTCGAGCTCGACTGCCGCACCGCGCCATGCCCGGCACTCGTCTACAACTCGTCACCACTCTTCCGTTCCCCACCGCTCGCAGAGCGCTATGGCAGCAAGGCGGCACACCTACGTGAGTTCATTCTTATCTCCAGCCCACAATGAACAACACTTACATGTCCCCGCAGAGCCAGCCCCAGCGTCGCTACTCTACGCATGCGCACAACCTTTCTTTCGGTGACCGCATTCGCAAATTGTTGCACATCGGGCGCTTCGGTAACCACGGCAAGCCTTACTACGTCGACTCGCGCGGACGCGAACTCGACCGTTCAGGGCGTCCGATCGTCAAGTACTGAGTGCGCGCTATCCTTGGATCGAGGCCGGGAGAGAGATGTCCAAAGCGAGCGCGTGACCGCCGACGCCGGTCTCGGTTTACGTGCGACCTTCATCTCCCGCCCTTTGCCCTTGCGCGCCAAAAGCCCGCGCAGCGACCAGCCAGTCGTTCCGCGCCTGCCATTCCCCGTCGTGGTTTCGTTTGTTTGCCAGCTTCGAGAGAGAGGCTCGTTCCCATGCTTGCCAAGTCTGCCTGCCAATCTTCCAGCCTTAGCAAAGAGGCACTGTACCACCACCGCAGCCGGTCCTCCGGTTTCGCCGGGGCCGCAATATGCCCAAGTTCTCTCTCATCTCCGCTGTTGCCTTTGCTGTCGCTCGCATACGAAGTACGATACATACGATACCTTCACGCGCTACGCCCTTCTACGTTCCTACTTTTTGTTCACGGTTGCATGATCTGTTGATGATCCCACTGCTGGTCTCCAGTGTACTTTACGCCCTCACCTACTCAATTCCCTTGGTCTCCTTGTTTTCTCTTGACGACTGTATCGAAGGACAACAACAAACAGATACACTTTTGTAGCACAAACACCCTGCGTGATCTCGAGCTTCTCTGTGCTGCGTGATTCCCGCGTCTGAATTGACGCGTCTCCTTCGAGGCAACCTTCGAGTTCGATAGATGATCAGCCTTACGACGCATACAGAGTACGCTAACCGTTTCGGCGCGTCCAGACCTCTTCTCTCTGATGCATCAACAGTTCACCGACACCTTCGAACTTCGGGGGGACGACCGACTCGACGCTCTCGACCGAGGGGATCTGCGCCGCGCCGTCCTGCGCGCCTCGAAGGTACAAAGCAAGCACCGTCCGCCCTTTCCCGCCCTCCCAGTCCAGCCCGCGGCGATCCTGCCCGCCCACGCTGAGATGACAGTCAGAAGGCTCAAACTTCTTTTGAGCGCATACAGGCATGGACGGAACCATCCAGTCAGGCTCAGGTCCAACTGGCCGATACACACCGAGATGAACGTGGGCGTGTGTGCACGGACTGGATTGTACAGGTCTCGCCGCATGCCGCACGCGAAAAGTCTTCCTCCTCCTTTCTCCTTCGAGCACGGTTGGGATACAGTTACTGTATGCTCGCTATGCACTCGCGCTCAGGGGCTCGTACGCGGCGCGGCTGCGGCCGGTACGCTCTATTGCGCGATCGACCAACATGAACCTGACTTACGAAGATGTTCGAGGATGACCACCTTCCACGCGGGGTCTTTCGTGGCTCGGCTACACGCGCGAGCAGGACACACAGGTTTCTTTGTTTCATCCGCCACACGCGAACCAAAAGAATAAGATGTCAGTCGTGGTCAAAGCGTGTTCTAATTGTACTGTAACGTCTTACAATTATAGTTCATCTCACTCAGCCCGCAGACCGTTCGAACGTGCAGCGCAGATCTTTTCAGGCGCAGGCGGATACGTGTAAAGTGTAAAATGATCCCGCCAGCCCGCCTCGTGCCGGATGAGGAGGTAAGAGCCATTCAGCCACAGATCGCTCATGCGGCCTCAAGGCCTCGACAAACGCGTGTAAAGGCCGCGCGAGTCGTTCGTCCTTCCACGTCGTACTCGCGGGCGCAGCTCGGTGCCACATAGGCTTCATCTCCGGCCAAGATGAACAGACGTGAACAGATGAGTGACGAACGCGGTAGCATGGGCAGGAAGATGGGCGTCCTGTGCGCTCGGGAGGTGGCTAAGGAAGCTGGCTCATCGGATGCGGCACCGCGATCGAAAGGCGGGCTCTCAGGAGGACCGGAGTATCCGTTGGGCGCGGGCTTTCGTAGCGGATGCGGCGAGTGCGTCAACACAGTTAGAAGCGTTTGAGATTAACGTGGCTGCCACGACTCTTTGTGCTTCCCATGTTGATAACCGTGGATAGGAGGAAGTATGAAGTGATGGAATATCTTCACGGAAAAGACGCATGGCTTGCTAAGGGAACTGTCAAACAGACAACGTCAGGCGGGTGCACTGAGAGCTGCTAGAAGACGGGATAAGTCTTGAACAGCGCAACGCACGTTCGTTCATCCTCCTAACATATCATACATCGCATCACGGAGTATCGAGTTGGATAACCAACAGCGCTCTCCTCGGGATCCCGCCAGGAGATCTATCCACTACTCAACGTCTCCGCTATGTGCCTGAGAATACCTTCGCTAGTGCTTTGCAAGTACTTCCTCGGATAATGACGCTCCCAGTTTGACACTCGAGGAGGATGATTGGCGCGAGACAGGCGCCCCGGTGAATTCCAAGGCGGAAGAGTCGCCGGCGGCAGCAGAGCTCGATCGTGGCAGTAAACTGTATGGACAGTCAAAGTGAGTGTACAGCGTCTTGTGTCAGCGAGAGAACAATGTCTTGTAAGCCGGTGCTGCTCGGGTCTGGCCTTTCATTAAGAAGAGGGCGCGTAGATGGCCGCCGAGGGTGTACACAGGTTGAGCTCTGTTTAGCTATCGGTGCGCTGACGTCGGTCGGAATCACTGTGAGATGCGGCGTGTATAGATGAAGACGTACTTACGCACAGCTGAAACAACCTCGTTTCCCTGGAGATAAGGGCTACATAGTGAGGTCTTGCACTGGTACGAACGATCTAGAGCTGCAGCGATGCAGATAACAAGTCTTCGCGCAGAGCATAGTTCAACTAGAGTTCGATCCCTTGTATACCCATGACGTTTGAAGATAAGACAAGACTTCAACGAGGCGAGCACATATGCATCATTCTCAGCCGTCGGAACGTCTTGGTGGTGAGAAGCAAAGAACGTAGGCGCGGTCATCGGCATGAATCGTTCGTCGGGTGAGCTCATAGCGAATTGGCCGCATACCATACAAGGGTGAAGGTGTTCACGCTGATGGCGGCCCGAGCAGATGAAAGACTACGAGCGCCTTCTGGGTGATGCAGGGATTTCTTGATAACCTTAACTTGTCCGCGCAGCCAGTGGGCAAAGGGCAGCGACGGGTTGCGTAGAACTCGGGCAGCCGATGAGAGAAGAAGTTGCTGAGAAACGAGCGTCTATGTCGTCATTCAAAACTGTAACTCTATATTTCACGCTGGCTATATTTATGTGTGAGCCGGGCTTTGACTTAGATAGTAGCAACAGGTCCCGGTGAAGGGACAGATGCGACGAGCGTGGTGGTTCTTGTTGAACTCCGAGGAATCAACAAAATGGCTGGGAAAATCGCGTCACGATCGTCACGGCTGTAACTTGGCTCGTGGCTGTGACTCCATGAGTCCATGTTGAATTTTCAGTCATGTAGCAGCCTGAAGCAGCTACCATAGCGCCGCCGATTGATCATTTCCTGTATTTCATCTCCAATAAGACATTGGCAAATTTCCCGGAACAGACAAGGATTCCATGAGCAAGAGGGACGCATCGCATCGAAACGGTGTTCAAGATAGCGGTGTGAAACATACGACGGGACGATATTCCATACTCTACAGTAAGCAGAGTGCGATGATGACAGAGAGAACACAGCTGCCGAGATGATAGCTCCTTCCGTACGTCGCCTTGTGGTGAGCGGATGGCCGGCGTGTGCACGTCTTGGTCGCCGACTGCGAGTCACAATGAGGCGGGAAGCGATTCCACCACGACAAGCCGTATTGAGCGGGATATTATGACGCATGTTCAAACGTTCATGTCATGCGTCGCCTGAGAATGAGCGGACATGTCTAGGCTGCTCGAAGGCGACCATTCCTAGATGGTGAAAGCAACTCGGCGGCCCGCTACGCGCGGAAACACGCATCATGGTAGCGAGGCGGAACGAGTAATCCCTTGCGACATACACTCAAGATAGAGAAGAGTCTGAAAGCGTATCGTCGTGCTCATAGACCATGTCTGGCCTCAACGCGACATGCGGACGATATGGGCGGCTTCAGAGAAATTCTCGTCATCAGGCATGCAGCTCTGACATAGTACTCTTCTCCGCCATGTATATTTCATGTATATGAAGCTTCTCAAGAGCATGCAGGCAGCATGAGTACATACGAGGATGCAGATAGCCATCAAAGAGCTAAA
This sequence comes from Peniophora sp. CONT, assembly GCA_001632445.1. NCBI lineage: Eukaryota > Fungi > Basidiomycota > Agaricomycetes > Russulales > Peniophoraceae > Peniophora > Peniophora sp. CONT. The sequence continues at coordinate 259,061 of KV424472.1, forward strand.
CGCCTCGTTGCCTTGTCGTGGATCGCAATTCCCGGTGACCTCGTTGTAGATAAGCAGCTGGAGCCCGGCATTCCTGGTACGCCAGGAAATAATTTCCCTCTACATATGGCAGGACCTTTCCGCCCTTGTCGGCCGCAGCAGTCGCGTTGAAGACGAGTGGTCGATCGAGGAGGCCCAAGTAGACGGTATTGCACCAGCGCAGAGCGAAGACCCTAGCGTAAAGCGGAGTCTTTGCCCATTACAGAGTGCTTTAAGGTTCCAGGAAGTAGTGATCGCGCAAGCTACTTGTGTTCATCTGCGTAGTATGCAAGTCGCAGACAATCGCCTCGTCGCTTCCGGCTTTCGTCGCTGCCGGGTTACTTATCGCAGTCGAGGAGATCAAATCTTCACAATCGATTGAATGTGCACAGTCATATTCATTCAGAGCTGTCAGAGATGCATCGTGCAGCGCGATTGTCACGAGAGGGATACTAAGGGCAAGATGAAGGTGGTGGGATTGGTGCAAGGTTTAAGTGCATGCCTCGCGTCCTCCTGCGTCTCGCGTGGCGCTCGCGTGCTCGAAAATGCATCACCGATCTCCCGGAGCCAGACTTGCCTTCGCTCATCATGTCTGCCTCAACCGTGTACATCTCGGCCTCTGTGAACCGCTACAACCATGCGGCAGCATGTACCACTACCTCACTGGTTGCATATGGCAGCGGGAACCTGGTCGCGCTGTGGGATGCTGCGGTCTGTCCCATCTTCCCGCGACGTCTGGACTTAGATTGATGAGCTACGGAAAGTAGGATCCCTCTGAGCAGGGCGTACATCAGACGCTTGCTGGACACACTTCTAGGGTCACTTGTGTGGACCTCATTGACGACAAACATCTGATCTCTGCCGACGATTCTGGGACCGTCAAAATCTGGCACAGTTCTAAAGTCCAGCAATGGTCAGAGATCATCAGTTTGCGAGCCCATACGAAGTCGATAACCGCTCTGGCATACTATGCTGCTTCTGGACTGCTTCTCACGGGATCCTCTGATGCTAGTATCACAGTGTGGTCCTGTGATCAAGTCAGCAAAGGTACAGTGACCTGCGAAGTCCTTCACAAGATGTGGCTAAAGGATTACACCCAGAGTTATCAAAATTCCAAACTATCACCTTGAAGAATCGTTATCCTCTCTCAATTGCGTTGACTGCTCTACCGGATAGCACCACAATCATTCTTGCGGTCGGTTGCACGGATCGTTCCGTACAGGTTTATACCCGTTCCGCCGAGCAGTTCGTTCATGCAACGTCCTTACCTGGTCACGAAGACTGGATTCGGGCACTAGCTTTTCTCCCACCGACAGCACCTTCTACACCGCTTATCCTGGCATCTGGCTCGCAAGATGCGACGATTCGCCTATGGAACATCGAGCCGCTCGCCGCCGCAAAGACTGAGTCCAACGCCAACGCAGATGAGCTGCTTGATGCATTTGAGGCTTCGCTCGGAGAGACCGGCGAGCGCGATGAAGGAGGGCGCCAGATAACACTCAAACGGCATATTGTGCGCACTGGGGACGCTCAATACAGCATCACTTTTGATGCGCTGCTCGTCGGACACGAGGCCGGTGTCACATCGCTCGCGTGGCGTCCTGCCAGCAGCGAAACGACGACACCGACGTTGCTTTCATCCTCGACTGACTCTTCGCTCAGTCTATGGTCTCCGGCTGCGGTACCCACACTTCAGCAAGGGCAGGAGACTTCTCTTTGGATCTCGCGCGAGCGGTTCGGTGATATTGGCGGGCAAAGACTCGGTGGATTTGTCGGTGCACTCTGGGTTACACAAGGGAAGGAAGTCCTCGGGTGGGGATGGGCAGGTGGATGTAGGCGATGGCGCGTTGCTTCTATGTCTGCCTCTGTCGAGTCGGAGAAGTGGACGGAGGTCGGCGCCATAAGCGGTCATGCGGGACCTGTGCGCGGGATCTCGTGGGCGCCAAGCGGCGAGTATCTCTTCTCAGTCGGTGTCGACCAGACAACGCGCGTACATGGTGCCATCCCCACTCTGGCTGGAGGCACGGCATGGCATGAGCTCGCACGCCCACAGGTGCATGGCTACGACCTCGTCGGCGTGGCTACATTGAGCGCGCTCAGCTTCGTGAGCATCGCAGACGAGAAGGTCGCCCGCGCGTTTGAGGCATCGTCTGGATTCGTCAAGACCGTGCGTGCGCTGGGAGTCGCAAAGCTTGAGGGAGCGGACGAAGAGAAGATGCCGGCTAGTGCTGTTGTGCCGCCGCTTGGATTGTCAAACAAGGCGAACTCCGATGGTAAGCTTCGTAACCGGTTTAAGTTGCCACAGTCAGCTTACCACTTCACCTCCTATAGCAAGCTCACAAGTAGTACCCGTCTCCCAAGACAACCTGACTCGCCGCCCTTTCGAAGGCGAATTGGCATCTGCAACGCTCTGGCCCGAAACCGAGAAGATCTTCGGGCACGGCTACGAGTCCATCTCGCTCGCGTGCTCGTCCTCGCGCGCGCTGATAGCAACGGCATGCAAAGCCACGACTGCACAGCATGCTGTCGTGCGCGTGTATGATGCCAGCAGCACCTTCAAGCCTGTCGGGAGGCCACTGGAGGGACACAGTCTGACTGTCACGAGGATTACCTTCAGCCCTGATGATACGAGGGTGTTGAGCGTCAGTCGGGATCGGACATGGCATCTATCTGAGAGGCAAGAAGATGGAGGATATGTGCCGGTCGCGGCAGACAAAAGCCACACGCGTATTATCTGGGACTGCGCTTGGGCACCTGAGGGCGACACATTCGCGACTGCATCACGGGATAAGACAGTACGAGTATGGCGTTCGAAGGATGATGGGAGCAAGAAGTGGTCCTCGATCGCGACGCTCAAGCTTGACGAGGCGGCCACTGCTGTAGCGTTCGCGCCGGGTGAAAAGGAGCGGTATGTAGTGCAGTGATCTCTCTCAGGGTGCCGACTTTAATAGCACGATATAGCCGGGTACTTGCCGTCGGACTAGAGACGGGCGAGATCCTTCTCTATGCTTCGCCCATGGCCGATGTAACCGAGTGGAAGAAGCTGCTCACAATCCCGCGAGGGTAAGCTTGGTCTCCTTCATACTAGTTTCCAACGCACTTACACATCGCAGGGTTGCGCATATCGATCACATTAACCAGCTCGCCTGGCGTCCTCTGGGAAACTCGGGGGAGAATGAGGGCAAGCTGCTCGCGAGTTGCAGTGACGACGGCACCCTGCGCGTGCTACGGGTGAACGTGTAGCAATAACAAGCTGTTCGATCGAGGCCATTCTGATACTAGCGGCGGCTTGTAAGTCTGATTGGAATGTAGAGGGACGGATTTCAAGGCGCGCTTACCCGTTGTGGGTGATAATGGGTGATGGTATGGGGTTGGAGAGGACAATAGGACCGGTTTTTCGGGTCGTTAATCAGGCGCAACGTGACGATCGCACTTGTACAGCCCGAGGAAGGATGATTTCTCGAGGCATCCGTATGCACGCATGTCTGCGCCAACTCGCGTGCAGTAAGGAGCAGGTATGTACGCGTGCAGGAGGCGGACAATGCACGCGCCCGGTGTGGTTGACGAGGCTCTCGGCAAACCCCGAGGCCCACGCGCTTGATGAGTGGCCTCTCGATTGTGGAACCGCGTTCATGGCCGCCCATTGTTCGCCCATCGCGGCCGCATCTATATGAGATCTACTTCCGCTTGATCATGGTCTCCGGGCTGTCTTCTCATTCTTCCCTCCCTCTTCCTCATTGTTTGATCCTCTCCACCGTACATTGTCCTCGATTATCACCGTCACTCGGCCGGCCCGAATCTGTGGTTCCGCCTCCTGTTTTTGTTTCTGTTGGACTTGGTAGCTCCACTCGTCCAGACCTCGAGACCTCGAGGCTCGTGGACCCCTGACGACCATCGGTGGTTTCGCTTGTGGACTTTGCTGGTCAGAGTATAAGTAGTCTGCGCGACCGGAAAGGGCTTTTGCTGTGCCCTCATTCTACTATTCTCCATCCATCCCATCTAGGAGGTGTAAGTGTAAGAAGAAGACAAGGTAAAGTATGGCTGGTGATAAACCCAAGGTCTGCTATTCCACTCCGTGTACGATCCTTCTTTGATTCACGATATTCCACAGAATCTTAAGAAGTGCAAGACCGTCTACGTCTCTCTGCCTGCCTCGCGCCGGGCGCGCTCGGGCGGCCAGAAGAAGACGGGTGAACGCGTCCAGGCCAGCGCGGAGAAGACGATGCGCAAGGCGCTCGCCGAGGGGCGGGGAACCGTGAAGCTTGGCCCAAACACTCAAGTCTATGTCGGCGGTGTACGTCGCATTACCTTTGACAACCATAAACCACACGATCTGATTGCTCTCTATGTTTTGTCTAGCTCATCCCAACTGTGCACCCCGAGCATGTTGCAGCGCTCTTCGCTGATTGCGGTCGTATCCTCCACATTGAGTTCATATGTACCCGCGGTACTGCCAACCTCGTGGAGGCGCCACTCCCGCCCGTGCCCGTCGAGCCTATTCCCGGCCAGCTCCCTACTCGCCGCCGCTTACTGCGCTCTCGCTACATTGAGGAGAACCAGAGCCTGGAGCAGAGGCAGACCTGGATGTATGCTGTCGTTCGGTTCGACGACACTGCCTCCACGACGCGCGCACTGGTCAAGAACGGCATAACGCTACGTGGGTTGGAGCAGACGAAGTGCATTGTGCGCGTCGTATCTTCTCCCTCCGATCTCGAGGAGACGCGTGCGGTGGAGAATACCTACGCTTTCGGCAGGGCAGGCGGTTTCCCTAGCGACCACGGGCTCACTCGCGAGGACACTGAGATCGTCAAATTCCATGGCCAGGAGTCTTCGCCTGCATCTTCCAGTAGTGGCAGCACCGAGACGCTCAGGAATAAGGCGACCGCGGATAGGCTTAAGTGGGTCGGATCTGAAGCGACGCTTCGTCCGGGGCAGCAGGCGGCGGCGAAGGGATTTTGGGTAGCGATGTGCGACAGATTGAAGGGGGTCGTCTGTGGGATCAGCTTCAAGACGACTATCGCGTAGGGGTTCACGTCTCCTGCATCTCAGTGTATGCACCCACTCTCTTTCACGTATTATGTGTAGCCTTGTAGCCTAGGCCTGTAGCATCCCCCTCCTTGCCCACGTAGTAACGAATATTCTGTAGCTTTACATCCATGAGTCTATATTGTCTGAGTATGTCCTGATGGGATCGCGTGTCGAGATACGAAATATGGCTCAATCAACGGCGATACGTTCGTATGCCTGGGAAACAGTGTTCAACGGGTTTGTGGCTTGATCAGGCAATGGTACGGGTGAGACCGCTCACGTTCAGCCGCCTTCACTGTCTCCATATGGGAAGAAACAGAAGTCAAGGATCGTAGTTTTTCTTCCTGAAAACGAGAAGTCGGTAGGCTGCTGCTTTGTGTTAGAGTTTTGTATGTTCACCTTTGTATGCGCCGCGTGATGCTTCGGAGGCAATACATAGTAGGTTCGATCAAAAGACGACGCGAGCCGAGACTCAAGCGGAGGCCGCGGAGGGCGGGGCAGGCTAACGTTGAGCTCGACGGTGAACAGCTGTTGAACAGCTTCACGAACAGCGCGCGCAGTACGGTATCACCTCGATCTGTAGCAGCCGCAAAGGAGTACGTGTGTCCGGTACGCACGCAGCAAGGGAAGGGAAGGAACACGGAAACGGCCGCGTACACCGTTGTGGTCGAGCTCGTGTTGATTGAATCGAGGTTCCATCACCAGCTCTCTTGCTCTCAACGACGACGTCAAGGACTGGTAGTCGACCGATGGCCACGTTGAATCCGGCGTCGATGCCGTTTACGCCCGCGGGCGCAAACTATGGGCGTGTTGGAGGCGACGAGGACGGGCACGGGTTAGGGCATTACAGCCCCACGCCGCCGCCCATGTCGAGCTCACCGGCAGACCTGCGCGCGCGTAAACCATCGCCACCGTCGCTGAGCGGGTCATTCACGTCCGCGAGCAGCGACTGGCGGCGCTCGCCAGCGCTCAACGGGCGGGGCAGCACGACGAGCAGCAGCCAAAGTCCGCCGCTCGAGGACACGCTCGCCCACCTCGACTCAATTCCGCCCCACGTCAGAGGCGCAGTCGGCATTAAACAGGGCTTGAACGGCAGTGGCAGCAACTCATTCCTTGGGTCATCGCCAGTATCTTCGTCGTTGGGCTCGAACTCCCACTTCGCCTCGTCCTATGATCTGAACCAGTCGGTGCCAGCTTCTCTCGATGCTCAGCTGCGTGCATCGCCCGTCGTTCGCGATTTACTGGACCGCCTTACTCGGCAGGAGGCTACGAACCGTGATATCCAGTCTAGCTTGCTTGAACTTTCTCACAAAGTCGACATGTTGCTTGGCGCCGGCCTGAACAACTTTAATGGCGGCGGTGTCGAGTTCAAAGATCCATTCGCCCCGGCTGGCCAGGATGGTCGTCTGAGCGTATCGCCACTCAACTCTGGCGTATTGCCGCCGTCTGCGCGACCGTCGATCGCGCTGCCGCCGCGAGCCGATGACGAGATCAGCGCCCGGCTGAACACGCTCACAAACTCGGTTGGTCAGCTCCTCGCACTCTCCCAGCAGCAAGCCATCAACACGGGCCATCTCCCGCCCTCGGTTGATATCGCGCCTAACCAGCTCGCTCCGCCTTTGCAGCAGGGTCAGCTTGGACATGGACTGCCCAATCGTCCTGACCTTCGTCAGGGTGCCAGGACGCCGAACCCGCCTATGCGTACTTGGTCTGCCGGGAGCCTTGATTTGCCTGCGCGCCCAGATCTGAATGGGATGCAACCGCCGATGAACCGCGGTGGTCCGGATATGCTGCGTGACAAGCGCCGCTCCGTCTCGACGAACCTCCTACGTCGGGATTCTGCTGGTGTAGGTTGCTTTATAACATGATGCCTTGTATACAATATATGCTGATGATTTGATGCAGGACATGATGAACCGCGACGGCTCTGGCCCGACCATCGCCAAATGGGAACAGCTCAACCTCGCACCAGAGCTTCTCCGCTCGTTGACTAAATTCGGCGTCGGCCCGCCCAACAAGATTCAACAACGCGCCCTGCCCTTCCTACTCCGTGGCGCTGATATCATCGCGCAAGCGCCTCCCACGCAAGAGCGTATCGCAGCCTATGTAATACCCGCAATCCACGTTGCACTCGTTCATAGCACTGGTCGCCCGCCTGTCTCTGGCCCCATCGTCGTGATGGTTTCCACGACCGTCGACCAAGCGACACAGGCCCAGCGCATGATACGCGACCTCGGTGGTCCGATCGGTGTGCGTTCCGCACTCGGTGTTGGCGCAGCTACCAACGACACCAGCGCCGAAGTCCGCTTGCTTACGCAGAGCATGCCGCATATCCTCTGCGGCACACCCCAGAAGCTACATGCGCTTTTCACTGCGCCAGGCGGCCTTTCCGGCGCGCATGTCCGGTTCCTTGTCCTGGACGAGGTCGATCAGCTCATCGCCCGTAACTTGCACGATTTCATCTTCAACATCGTCAAGCTTCTCCCGCCACCCCGCCAGCGCCCCATCTCAGGCGGTACAGGCTCCTCTCCGGCTGTACCAGGGTCCGGCCCTCCCTCAAGCCAACTCTCGGCCTCACTCGACGCCCTCGGTGCTTACTCGCAGGGAGGACGCCGGTTCAGCAGTTCGCCTATCCCGCCTGAAATGCCTACTTCGAACGGAGCGATCGAGCGCCAGACGGCCCTCTTCAGTAACACGGTTCCGCAGGACGTGTTGAACCTCGCTACTGCTATCCAGCTTCGTGAACCCGTCCGTGTGCTTGTACGGCGCGACGGGAGCGGCGCAACACCCGATTCCGGCGGTGCCGCGAGAGGCTTAAGGCAGTTTTATCTCTACCTTGCATTCACCGCCAACAGCAGTGGTCGCTCAAACTCGAATGCCGCTGAGCAAGGGCTCGGTATCATCGGTAGTGGGCGTAGCGCTGGTGGCGGAGTAGAGAGTGCCCAGGCAAGAGAATGGAAGCTTGATGCATTGTGCGATCTGCTGGATGATGTCGAAGCCGCACACGCCATCGTGCACGTAGGGGGCCTCGCCGCGCTCGATGCTGTAGTCTACAAGCTCGCATCCCGCGGCCTCGAAGCTGTACCTCTCCACGGCGACATGAATCCCGGCGCGAAAATGGCCGCTATGCAGCGTTTCCGCAACGGTGTGGGCGTAGCAGGCTCTGTTCTCCGCGCACCCGCTACGCGCGTACTTGTTGTGTACGACGTACAAGTCAAGCCGCCCGAAGTCGCGCATGTGCCGCTCGTGGTGAACTACGATCTGCCGAAGGCGGTGGAAGAGTACGCGCATCGCGTAACGGCCGCTGTCTCAAACGGGAACGCGAGGCCCGGCGTGGTCGTCAATTTCGTCACGGCCACGGGCGGAGATGTCGAGATGCTCAGGTCGATAGAGTGCTTTTACAAGATCAAATGCGTAAGTCCTTTACGACTTTCTATCTGCAGTGAGGGAGGATACTAATGAGGATTCGCAGCCCGAGGTGCCTATCAGCCTCCGCGACATCGTCTGAATGAACAACAACCGGATTACAACCTCATGCTCCAACCCCAGTCCAAGCTCCATCCTTGAACCTTTCTTGTATCCCTATAACGCTCATCACATCTGCCCCATCTACCCCTCTGCCTGCTCGTTCTAGTTTGTCTTTACGCCCGCTGTCTTTGTTTCGCACGTACAACGCGTGTTTCCGGCCCATACCCTCCATCCTTGCAGCCGGATCCGCCCATTCCCAGATTCCCATCCTAACGCCCCCATGAAAACTGTCTCAATAAACGGCTCTAAGCCGACCTTCGTCTGAATGCTCGCTGTCTCCCTTCATTGCTTCCCCAGTTGTATAATTTAGCACCTCGTTCCCGGTTCCGTGACGCCTCTCCCCATCTACATATCATACGCTCTGGCCTTTTTTTACCCCATCCGCCTCCGCCCCCTCTCCTGCGCTTTGTTCCTCAAATGATTTCTGCTCGGATATCCTCCATGACTGCAACTCCATTGATCGTCGATCACCCCCTTGTGTATAGTTTTTGACTGCTGCTTGCCCTTTGTCGTGCTTCCTTCGCTATGGAGGAGTACGCGAGGCGCCCTATGTGTATCGCTTATTTTTATATTTGCGCTCTTTTCTGGTGTGAACGAGTGAAGGTTTGGAAGATAGGAACAGTTAAGAATAGTGAAGGAGACTCAGGCTGCGATGGTCTCAGCGTAAGCACCGTTTCAGTTCGGCCACTACTGCACGACGCGGATGTGCCTGCCTAGTGCTTGCGCGCGCCTTCGGCCTCGGAACTCATGTGACCGTGTTGGCCAGCACTCTCCCAGTGCGCGCGAGCACTTCTTCGTCCGAACTCCCGTCAACTCTCTTGAGTATCATTATGGCTAACCCAACCACAAGTACATACCGCGCCATCGTGCGCGAGGTCTCCAAAGCCGTACGAGTCTTCTACATCTCCCGTATACAAGCAACCTGCTGACGCGCGCATGTAGTCGATCTTCCCCCGTGCAGGCCGCAACAAGGAAATTGCGGCTAGCTTTCGTGCTGTTGCGGCCAAGCGTACAACTCAGGAGGGCGCGTACTGGCACTTGGACAACGCCTTGACATTTATACGCGCACAGCGTACACACAAGGTGCGTTAACCGTCTAACTGAAGTCGAATGGGAAAGTGACATGATATGCAGGAGCTGCTGGACCGGTATAACCCGCTCATTGACCTTACTGCTGAGGAAAGGATGGAAGCCACTGCAAGGAGAGTCGGGTTGAATATGCCGATTACACCGGAGAACGGAGGGAGCGTGAAGGGCGAAGAGTAGGCGGGCGATTGTTACCGAGTCTGTCTCTCTTAGCTCTGGTCTTGGCCTTACCCCCGGCGCACACATCAACTATCCTAGATTCCCGCATGTATCATAATGCTTTACAGTTCCGTTACTGCCTCACTGGGACGTTCTTGAGTCACCTGTGATCCCGTCGAGTTTGGTGGGAACGTAGCTCCACTACATAAGTACCTGTGCCGCCAGTGATGTCTTTCGCATCTTGCTTCTTGCCCCCAATACACTTTCCTCCCGATGACAGGTTCCGCGCAATCGACTGATATGGCTGAATTTCAAAAGGTGCTTGCATCCTCCAAGCACATTATCGCCGTAGCAGGCGCTGGTTTATCTGCCGCATCCGGTCAGTGATGTTGCTGCTCCCTGTCCTAGGGTCTGGAATGACGGCAGAAATACGTGTGAATGATATACTGACATATCTTATGCAGGTATCCCGACGTTTCGCGGCGCTGGAGGGCTGTGGCGCACGCACGACGCGATGCAACTCGCCACGCCACAAGCTTTCCGCGAGAACCCATCGCGGGTTTGGCAGTTTTATCACTACCGACGCGAAACGTAAGAGTCTGACCATGTAACTTTTGGCTTACCTGACGCCTCCTCATTGTATAGTGCACTCAAAGCCAACCCGAACGCGGCTCATCTTGCCCTAGCGCAGTTCTCGCTTCCCTCTGTCCGCGCACGTGTCGCACCAGACGCCGATTTTACATTGATAACCCAAAACGTCGATGGCCTCTCCACCCGCGCCATGGACACTGTTCTCTCGTCTTCTCAGGCCACTTCACCAGACCCTGAAGTAGACCGGATGCTCGAGATGCATGGCCGACTCTTCGAAGTAGCCTGTACTCGTACTCGTGCATGCGGGCACACCGAGCTCGACTTCAGCTCCCCTGTTGCTTCGTCGCTCGCTGGTACAGAGAACCTCGACGGAAAAGAAGTGAGGATCGAAGAAAAGGATTTGCCGAAGTGTAAGAAGTGCGGCGGTCTGGCTAGGCCAGGAGTCGTGTGGTTCGGGGAGATGCCGAGGTACTTGGGTGAGATCGGGAAGTTGGTGAAGGAGGCCGATCTGTGTCTCGTGGTGGGCACTTCGTCGACGGTGTATCCTGCCGCGGGGTATGCGGCTGAGGTGCAGGACCATGGTGGGAAGGTTGCGGTGTTCAATCTGGATAGAAGTCAGGGAGATGAGGAGGCGGATTTCTTATTCTTAGGCGGGTGCGAGCAGACGCTGCCGCAGGCACTTGGACTGGCCGAGGCGACAACCGAGAAAGGAACGTAATGGAGTCTAGTGTTGAATGCAGCCTTTACAAGTCCGTGATACATGGTGAGGAGGTGCACATCTTTGACTATCACGGCCGTACAACGGGAGTGCCACATGCCGATTTATGCGCCTCGTCACCGATTGCACCTTTCCAATGCTTCCTCTGACATTCCCTGAAATGGACTAAGTTCGAACGCACAGCAGTACGAAGTCCCAACTCACTTGCTGCAGTATAGAACCTCCTTTCCGACTGCTTTGCATGCGGCACAGGCCTTGAACTGAGAGCGATGTTCGTTCTCGCGTGTACCGGGTACGAGTTCGCGATCCATCTTGTGACACCCAGCACAAACCGCAGCAAGCGTGTACCGTGTTTTCTTCTCTTCCTCCTTCATCGACGCGTAGATTCTTTCAGCCATGTCCGCATCGCCCGTAAACCTCTTCATCGCTTCCAGATCCTCCTTGGTGGCTCGTGCGACCATCGTTCCGCGGGTAGGCGTCATGAGAGGTACGATTGGGATGCCGTATAGCGCGCCCAGCATACGTTCTACGACTTGCAACATGAAGTTTACCCTGCCTTGCATGTCTCTACAACAGTGCGAGATTAGTGAACCAGCTCGTCGGCGAATGAAGTTCTGATGACACACGATTTGCACACAAAACTTCTCGCATCCCCGAAGACATCTTGCAGGCTGGATGTTGTTCGGTAGGGAGGCTCTATGCGGAGCATGCTGTCGACCTGAAGGTGAGGAACGTAGACATAGGTGTCGGCAGAGCCTTCGATGGCGAGCTTGGCGAGAAGGTCCAGGAAGCCCTGGCCGCCGCCCTTCTCCAACTCGCGAAACGTCACGTCGGGCATAACTTACGCTCGTACTCCGGCCATCCGAGACGACGATCGTGACAAACGGCCCGCATCGCATGCACGTAGCAACACAAGCGCGCGGCCGAGCCCACGGCTTTCCACCTCGCGCTCACAAACGGAAACCCAAGGTTCTGAACGATCTCGCACACCCAGAGTTGCTTGGTACGAATTTGCTATCGCATTCGTCAAAATCAGAATACCATCTTCGATATTTTGGGATAGCGCGCACCCCATGCCCCTCGTGCGTTTTCTCGTGCTCTGGAGCGTACAACGCGTGTAGAGACTCCGCACGTCCCAAAAGAAGGTCTGGCATAGGGAGCAGATCTTTAGGATAAAGCTTGTCCAGGTATTCTTGCCATACGCGCTCCCATTCAGCAACATCTTCGGTCACATTGATGCTCATCGACGCAGGATGGTTCTTGTAGACTTGGAACCAGAGCCGGAATCCTTCGGGCGTCTCCACATACTCGGATAGCGGACGAGAGTTGTTTGCTGAGATCGTGGCCATGCGCTGACAGACAAGGTGGTAAGAGACAAGCAGCACATCGATGCTCGCCGGGAAACGTAGCGTTGGCACGCTATTGACGTTTGGCATCCAATGGAGCTGTGTATCCATTCATGGGACCAGTTAGGTACCTATGCCAGAATGGGTTAGGTACCATCTAATCGCCTTGACATTGCATTCAAGCAGCGTGACAGCTGCGAAGCTTCGCGTCACTTTCCAGACGAGCTGGTGCCATGATCCAAAGTTTGGGTCGTTCGCCGCAGTCTCTTGGCAGTGAATTTAGTTGCATATATTGTTACAAGTATGGCAAACGATGTTTGCTGCCCATGTCACCTTCAAGACAGTACTGTACATGCTCTATGAGCGTTTCTGATCAACGTCGCACCGGAGATTGTCCAATGCGATAGACTTATGCGCAGAGCTACGTCGCCCCATTTTCTCGGATCCGTTATGATGAAAACAAGTCGGGTAGGCCAAGCGCCTTACTCCATGTCATGGAAATCGCCTTCGTCGAGGTCGTGTGGCTGGATTGAAGTTAGGACTCCTCAAATGGGCGATACGTGAAGGAGGATGTGCGCACCTCCTTGGGCTCCTCGTCCTCTCCATACTGCATCGTGTAGTCAATATGACTGAGTACGGTCTCGATCGAGTCCGGGTTGGTCAAATCGAGCGGCAAGAAGGACACCAGCGGGTGGTCCTCAATCTACAATTCAGGTAGTCAGTCAGCGACGATGTTCATATCACGAGTTTCACTGGTCTGAGGGACTAACGAGTTGCACGATGGCTTGATTCAGCGCGTGGAATCGGGGGTTGAGCGTATCCGTTCCGTCGCCACCGGAGTGTGTAGTTGCGAGAAGGAGAGGGTCTGGGTCCAGGTATCTGAAAGGCACGGTCAGTAGGGGATTCTGGGCCCATTTGACAGGACGAGCTGGAAGTTAGGGTGCCGTCCAAGGGTAACTCATTCACAGCCGCATTGAGAGGTGTGAGCACACGGCCTCAACCTGGAATATCCGATTGCTTGTTCGGGGGACCAGCGCTCGGACATGAGTTCACCTCCGACTATGAACGGGTATGCTACGCCGGGACACCGTACGAAGCAAGCAGCTCACCTTGCGATGTTTCTGCGGGTGCGAAGACCATTCCGGCCACCAGACGAAGGGTCTTCTGCATTTGGAAGTACAAGGTCCATCTTCGACATGACATTGATCCACGGAATCTCCAGGTTCACCATGGCGGACATGGCAGACATCACGCCGCTAAGAAAGTCAGCCTGGATACCCCTAGTCAAACGGGCCGTACGTACCTGAAGAACTTGTACTTGTCTTCCATGAACTGCGATTCTAGAAGATACGCCGCACATGTACGGATGCCTTGTTGATTCAGGTGCTTGACGAGGGTAGGCAAGAAGGGATGGTGCGTGTACAGCTCGATTTGCCCTGCCTTGACGTTAGGGTATTAAATTGTGATGGATGAATCGAGCGCACCAGGACAGTCAATGATCAGATAGTCGTCGTCAAACTCGCCGAGCTCCTCGTCCAACCAATCCATGTTCTCAAGGAGGTATCTCGAAGGCCGTAAGCCCCGACTACGCGCGCTACTCGCCGGCGCACTCACTCGAAACAGTAGACGAGTCCTCCGTTTGGGCCGTAGTTTAGCTCGGTCATCACGTCTTCCAAAGAAACGAGATCTTTGATATCGATGGCAGGTGCATATTCGAAACTGTCTGGCGATGCTGCCGGATCGAGGTTGACCAGGTGTGCAGTACGCTTCGAGTGTTGGAGATGTGTCATGAGTGACCCGCTGAAGGTTGACTTCCCTGCTCCCGCGGGACCCGTCACGAGTACAGCGTACCGCATAGTAGAGTAGGCTTGGGAACGATGATGGTCGTTGCAGAACAACTTGTGGCGCAGCCTAGGCTACAGAGCACGAAAATCGCGATCACGAGCGTTCTTCACGAGTGTCCCGCGCAAAGAGATTGGCCCCCCAAACCTGCGTGATGATTTGAAGAGGGATGCGCTCCTCGTGCCTTACTGTAGTCGTAGACGCGAAGTGGAAATTCATCTCTGTTCTATAAGTGCAGAAGGGTCGGACGTGCGCCGGTCCCCGGACGCGGGTGCCGCGTCTTCGCTCTTACCACCACCATCGCGTGTGTTATGCCAGACAACCCACCTTCGAGCCCCATAAAGTCCCGAACCTGCCTGTTGGATCTTCCGACAGAGCTTCTATTAGAAATTGCGTACATTCTCTCAGACGTATATCCTGCAACCCCGACTGCGTTGGGCTGGATCGCCCTGGGACACGTCTGTTCGCGCTTCCTCGGCATCCTCTCCGGCGCGCACATTCTTTGGGCACGAGTAGTTTGCCTATACTCGAATGCGAGAGAGGAAATTCTGGCTCGCGCGGCCGACTGCCCTCTTGACTTGATCATTGACCAAAATGGCGCCCGACCACATCTAGACTTGATCAAATTCGTCCTACGACATCTTCCGAGGGCACGGAAAATCAACTTCAATTGCGACGACAATACGCTATCATTCCTCAAACCTATTATGACCCTCAAGGTCTCCCCCCATCTCGAAAGTGCCCTGCTGGCAGTCGGTTCCTCTAGGATAGAAAGGAGGATGTTCCACTCTGCCAAGCCCTATACCTCTGCACCGAAGCTCAGGGAGCTATATATCATCAATTCCATCGTGCTATATTCGCCATCAACATTAACATATCTTGGAATAGACTTCGGAAACTGCGCGGGCAACGCCGAAGTAGACCCCTCAGACTTCCTCCGGTATCTTCGCATGTGCTCTCAGCTTCAAACATTGTCCCTTGCTCGCTGTATACCGATGGACATGCCGGCCAATGCTTCTACAAATGTGACACCTTCTTCGCCCATAAATCTCCCGCACCTTCGCACCCTGTCGATACGGGATATCCACGAGCGTTGCTCCGCCCTCTGTTCACACCTTTCTGTGCCCACCGATACATTCATTGATATCAACTTGACTCTGGGAAATCATTCCGTGACGTCCCTTGATTTCGAGACGGATATCTTCAAAGCTCGGTTGAGCGGTATCAGTTCATTAGGATTGCATGTAGACTTCAGCGAAGGCTGTCTGCACGTCCGACTCTACGATGCCAACTCCAAGCCCCCCTACCATGTGCCCGAAAATGCCCCCACCCTCTTGGAACTCGCGACAGACATTGCCTGTATCGGCAAACTACGCCATTGGTATACTTCCCGTGTTTCGTTGTCCAGACGCCTCTCGATGTTGCGTGGTCTAATAGATCCACTCATCTGTGACAAAGTCGAAGTCTTGCAACTTACATATCCAGGCAATTTTTCGAAGGGTTTAGATGAAGTCAGCAAGCTATATCCCAATATCCACACCGTTCTCTTAGACTGCGTCCGACAGACAGACATGAGCAGGGATGAGTATGCGAGCATCCGAGACATGCTGAGGCCCAAGCCCAAAGCACCCGATGAGCAAGCTACGACCAGGCTTCCGCTTCTGCACACCATCTGGTGGCAGTGCTACGCTGAATTGGGGAAGCCTCTTGCACTCGACTTGCTTTTGGATGTTGCCAAGGATCGCGCGCGCTCGTGCTTACAATTGCAGGGCATGAGATTGGTGGAGAATGAAGCTGATGTGTGTTGGCGGGAAGACGTGCTGATCCCGGCTATAACTCGCCTTTGTGCGGTGGTACCGGACAGTGTGTTGATGGAAGCGATATAGAAGCGAGGCGAAGCGGTGTAGAAGTGAGGCTGTGGTAGGCGACGTGGGGACAACTTGCATGCACGAGGACAGAATTTGACACTGCGCATCTATTCGATGCGACTATAGGCATTTGGCAAGCTATCTTGAATATAGAGCGAAGCAAAAGGACTTTGTAGTGTAACGGTGCGGATAAGAAACATCATATTTGTGGGGAGCTTTATATGAGAGAGCACATCGCGCCGCGGCGTCATACTTGCGATACGAGTAGTGATCGTGGAGAGTGATCGTGGAGACCTCGCAAGTAAGCAAGAGCCTCTCTGGACCCCGTTTGAGTCGTGTTCGTTGACGTGGATAACCTTGATACATACACGGGAATTCTCAATCAACTAACACTACAGCAGAAACGTCGACAGACAGACAGATCGTACGCGTTCATATAAGCCCATGGCGTACAGCATGATAGGAGCTATACAACAGCGAACTTGCTGTTGCGTGGGTCTACCAATTCTGCAGCCGATTCTAGAGACTCCAAAGGGACATGTATATGATGACTTTCTGTGCTCTGCGCAGTGTCATTCTAGATAGTAAGATATCATCAGCAAAAGCTTGTACGCCGGGGTAACCCTAATCGAGACAGGCGTACGATGAGATCATTCCCTTCAAACCCACACCCGTCAGTGGTCGAATCCCGGAACTGAAGGGGCCCCACCGTAGGCTGCCCCATCGTGTCTACGAGACCAGTGTGACGGAACCCCTTGCGAGCATTCAGCGTGACCATCGCACTATTGGAGTACCTGAAATTCGAAAATGTGTGAGAAATACCCCCGAAGAAATATGAGGACGTCTTACAGCTTTCCGAGCGTGTAGACGCTAAGCCAGACCTAGCATTGAGCCACCAGTATGGCTACAAACAAGGAATGAGATCCCTTACCCGGGTTGATACTGGAAAGTGGCGCGACCCTCTGCCGCAGCGAAGAGTATGGTGGTAGCTAAGCCAAAGACAGCAAGAAGCGAGCCTGTACCGATTGCCATGATGATCAGCCTCTTGAGGATGTTGTCGGTTTTTAACGACAAGTTCTCATTGCGTTCACGACGAAGCTGTCGAAAGCCAACGATGTTCATACATGTATCACTGGCTCATGTGAGATTGGTTTTGCGTACCACAACGATCATGCCAATGGCTATAAGAACGTCCACGACGGAGCTGATTGAGAGCGAAACCTGGTCAGAGGGGTAAGTCCCTTGACTACTTGCGGATGGTCTTGATCAGGGGACTCGCCGTGAATTCGTTGCCGAGTTTTTCCAACTCCGGGGAAGTTAGGTTTGTTGCAAACTAGTAGAGTACGAAGAGTAAGTAAGCGTGCTCATTTCGGCGACCGAAGGATACTAACGATAATCGACGTAACGCCCATTATGATCCATTGAGTCATCGATAGCTAGAGTGCGAGATTTGAGTGAGGCCCGGACGAAACAAATGCAACTTACGATGGAGATTATCACAGAGTACACTTTGAGTATCGTATTGGGCGCCAAGACCCAGATACGCCTATCATTATCAATTCCTCGAGAACTGGAATTACAGAAACAAAAACATGAATTACCAGGCGTAGAATGATTGGACTATCCAGCCGACTGTCCTCCAAATAAGTGACCATTCCGAGATTCTGAGATTGATTATAACTTACGAAGCTCAGCTGTGAATGGTACCGCGACTGCCGACCACGGGTGTGTCTGCAGTTTGGAGTTGTCACCCCAATCGGCGATAGTGTAGACCCATGCGTGATATGTGGTCGAGGCGGTTTGAAACAGTTCCAGCAGTAACAGAGCCCAGACTGTGAGTGTGTCGGTATGCATCACCAGTGGTACCCAAGCAGGCTTCCGCACCAAGAACGCGAACCTTCGTCATGTCGACGGGGAAATGTTCGAGGTAGAAGTCTATGGTTGGTGAGTTAGTGAGATACGAGAAGCATTCAAAGAGCACTGGGTGTGGGCTCACAGACTTGGAGGATCAGGCAGCCCAATCCCATCCAGTTGAGGGAGTTTGCTACGAACTGAGAGATGTAGGATAACTGTGAGCTGAGGTGAAGATGGCTGACGAATGGAAGTCATCGCTGACGAGTAGAGCAATCCTATCGTGCTGCCACGTTGAGTATGCTTTCGATGTGATAGATAGGATGCTCACACTGGGATCGGGTCGATAGTTGCGCTGGCCATGTCATGTAGAGGCAAAGTCGGGTTGCGGGTTCTCTCCAAGTCGCGATACTTATATGGTGCCGGATGATTTGTGGTCGCCGATGTAACACTACGGGACAGTGGAGACGCAGTGATGATTGGTTGACAAGAGGGAGATGTTGTCCTCGTAAGGCAAGAGGCCCAGGAGCGAGCGTCCACAGCAGACGGCGAGTTCCAAGTGGATCTGGTGCGCAACGCGTCGTGTCGGTGTATGTGCCGAGTAGCCCTGTCCTAGGTTCTTGTAGATGAAACGGCGAGTTCCAGGTGGATCCAGCGCATAACGCGTCGCGCCGGTCTATGTGCCGAGCAGCCGTGCCCTAGGTTCTCGCAGATGATTAGTTGATTAGAAGCAGGGTGTGGGTGTAGTACTAGTAGAGTTGGACAAGATGCGGGTCATTTGAAGATTTGAGTCGCTCGAAGCAGAGCACGTTCGTGATCCGCGGGCACATGCATCGCGGAGACAGTTCAGAGAGAGCAAGGGCTACTGCGCACGTAGGGTCATCACCTGTGCGTGTAGACCGTACCCTCAACATATGTTTCGAGAACACGATTTGACCACAGTGCACGCATCTACTGTGCAACAAGATGGAGAGTCCAGACGTAACGATACAGATGGAGTCATGAGAGAGAGCAGGTGTGTGCGGGCATTGCATTATGCGAAGCGAGTTCTTCGATGGCAGAGCAAGCCGTCCATAGGCAGCTCTAAGGAATCAGAAAGAGCGTGCTGTAAGATGTTCTACATTTATAAGACTCTGTAATACGAACAGGGGGAGGCATACCTTTTTCCCTTCACTAAAAGCGCGCGTTACGTCTTTTGCTGCAGGCCACTGCTTCGGTTTCGGTCGTCCGTTCGCGTCTACGAGCCCTCCTAACGAAGTCCGCATCGGATGTTGGCTTCTCCCCAAGGAGTTCGAGTCGAGCGTCCAGGGTGCGCTAAGTGTCGTCTTGCCAGACGCACTGGTTTGTTCGCTTCGGACGTCTTCACCGTCGATGCCAGTGCGGGACGAGCGCACGAACCTCGTTCGGGACAATAACATCATAACAGTTCTGATTAGCAGGTTAAGAGTGGTGCTCTAAAGGAGTACTCGCGGCAACGGCTCAAGGAATCAAGCTTCCAGGAACATGAAGATTTGGCGTTGCGCATCATGATCAAAGCAGAAGGAACGACAAGTGCGATGGACATGGCCGAGCGACAGTGAGCTTCGAACAAGCTCCTTGTTTTGCTGTACAGGAGTATGATCGTCGCCAACTATCGAGCTGCACGGTCTGAGTTTATTTACAATCGGTTCAAAGATAGCCTAGAAATGCATCACGGCCGAACGAGAACAATAAGCAGC
The DNA here is from genome assembly GCA_001632445.1 of Peniophora sp. CONT. Lineage (NCBI taxonomy): Eukaryota > Fungi > Basidiomycota > Agaricomycetes > Russulales > Peniophoraceae > Peniophora > Peniophora sp. CONT. The sequence continues at coordinate 278,814 of KV424472.1, forward strand.
CTGCCATGATAGTCAGAACCAACCTTCACACTCCCCATCACGGCGCCGCGTCTCCTCGTCGTCTCACACCTGCAGATCCAACCTCTCCGCCTAACCCACTTTTGACGATGTCCTCGCGCGGCCCTCCCTTGAATCCAGACAAATCTGCAGCGGGCATTGCTGTCGATCCACGTTCACTTGACCGCGTTATCCCTGAGACGAAGCGCGCGGATGGCTCGTGCGTGCTCTGCTCCCTATCCTGCTACGATATATTATTCTGACTTGCTTGCGATCTTTCCACTATTCACTGTATACTTTCATTTGACGCGTATATTGCACATCATCAACTGCGATCCATCCTTCTCGCCACCCTCACGCGCCTCCCGCCCATTCCGCGCGCGCACCCCACTACCAGCGTCCGCAAAGAGCGCAAAATCCGCCCCGGCTTCACGCCTCAAGAAGATGTCCAGCGCTTTCGCGGTACCAAACAATCAGCCGCCGACGCGCGTAGTGGGCTAGTAGCCAACCAACGCGCGCACGTCCCCGGCGCCGCACCTGGCGCACGATCACTATTTGCGGCTGCGGTGGGCGCAGCAAATGCAAGCGTTCCTGGCAGTGGCGCGGGTGGAGGGGAGGGAGGCCCGACGAGTAAAGCTGCGAAGAAGAATGCTGCGAGGAGAAAGAAGAAGGCTGAGAAGAAGGAAGAGGAAGTGCCGGATAATTGGGACGATGAGCCGGAAGAGGAGACCACCAAGTCTCCGCCGGCAGGAAAGAAGGAGGCGAAGAAAGACAAGAGCGAGGATGCTAGTGCGGATGCTGTGGCGGAAAAATTGGAGAAGCTTGAAGTGGGCGAGTCTTGACGAGATGAGGAGTGGGTATAGCGATTGTATTACATTTGGTTTAGGGTTGTACGATTATTGTACGCGGATATATCCAAGGGAGTGTAGAAGCTAATAAGCTATGATACATGCTAGCACCGAGTGATTAGACGGTGAAAGGACATCTATGTGATGCTCTCCATCCGATCCAGTCCCTCAACGCCATGCGGGACGTGTGGCCCTGGCGTCTGAGGCGGCTGATAGACTTGCACAACGGGCTGTGGTGGCGGAGGCTTCTTGCGTGGTCGTAGCTCCATTGCGAGTACGATGACGATCAAGAAGGCTGTCAAAGCAGCTGCAAGTAGATTGGGAGTTAGAGGTGTATCTGATTCTAATGGGCAGGGAGACCTGACGTACCGACGGACTTGCGCATGTTCTCCCAGCGCATCTCTTCCATGTCGCTTCGCATGTCATACAACGTAACGAGCGACTTGTTCATGATTTCCTAGACGTACCGTTAGACTCCTCGCGACTCAAGTTCAACACTGAGAGACGTACCTCCATCATGATATCCCTCCCCTTTGCATCGTTCTTCTCCTCGTTCTTCCGGCTATCTAGGTCCATTTGGATCCTGGGAGCCGGTCAGTCTACTTGATGCAATGAAGAGTAAAAATGAGTGCCCAACGTACTCATGCTTCAGCGTAGCAATGGCCTCATTCATCCTCCCGCCCAGTGCGTCCACCTCCCTCCTCATCGCAGCGGCCTGAGCCTTGACAGCCGCACTATCCGTCTTCCCTCTAACTCCCGCCTCCGTCCTCATCTCACTCAACGCCGCTCTAAACAGATACGCCTGATTCTCCAGATCCGTATGCATCAGCCCATCGCGTCGGACTTTATTCAAGCGCTCGGAGAGGAGGGCCCGGGTGGAGTGCATAAGCTGTTCGGCGATGGGGAGAGTGAAGGAGCGGGCGTAAGAGGTTACGAGGCGATGCGTGTCGAAGGGTGGCGGTGTGTAGGAGGGGAACATATGACTGGTGTCATGATGGGCCGTTGGGAGGTTGGAGGGAACGAGACCGCGTTCTTCAATGGGCGTGTGTTGTTCGGGCATGTCGTGTAACGGAGAGAGTGAGTCTTCGTTTGAGCCAGTAGTAGGAGGGTCATTTGAGCCAGTAGAAGAGCTAGATTCGGAACCAGAAGCAGGATTGTCGTCTACAGGCGGCAGCGAGCGAGAGTGCGCGTCCCTACGCTGGAAGTCGTTCGCGACATTATTCGGGTTCGACGGGCCTGCTACCGGCGAGACAGTATGCAACGTGCGCGCACGCGTCAGGCGAGGAAGACTACGCGCTATTCGCTGCATGCTGGGCAGCAATGTTGGGGGATACAGTGATGGAGGTCAGAGGTGAGGTCAGCGACCGCGGTCCGCGCGTCTGACGAGAACACACGTGTTCGTGAGCCAGCTGCCGCTGCTTGCTTCGTGCCACCATGAGCTGGCTGCTTATGACGGAATTGACGAAGATCGCGGCGCACCGTCCTCTCACATCTCGGGTTCAATGGTCAACATCAAATCCGTCAAAACAGCATGTTCGTCGTTCTCCGAACCTAGATGCGTCCGAACAACCCGACAACATCCCCATATCCTCCATATGGGTATGAAGGACACGGTCTGAGTTCTCTGCCATTAAGCGCTATCTTCAGAGGCTTTGGCCTAATACCCTTGTTCTCTAATCTATATAGGTCTACACGCTAGACTCTGCACTCTTCTATTGCTTCCCCTTTCCCCGTTATCATCCCCGTCTTCCCCGGATCCATCCTTCTACGTTACGTCTGGCTGGCCAGCTCTCACCCACCATTTCTTTAATCTCGTAATTCTACTCTCACAGCAGAATGTCCGTCATTGTCAGACTGGTCGTGTTTCTCACACTGGCGCTCGCCGGCGCCGCCTCACCCGTCGTGACTGAGAGCCAGCAAATGGCACGCTTGTCACTCACTCAGCGAACCACCGCATCAGACATCATGGCGAAGGGCCGTGCGCACTATGATGCCCCTTATGCATCCCGAGCTTTGGTCATCCGCGATACTATCGCCCACGGTGCCCCACTAGTCAATTCGGGCATTGGCTATACCGCAACCATCAGCGTCGGCGAACCACCACAGACGTTTCAGGTTCATGTTGATACGTCCACGTGGGATATCCTTCGTTCTTCTTATTTTCGTACTGTCTCTGACACTCGCATTAGCCCGTTCACTTGGGTCGGTGGAAATACCACGTATAGGCCCTCCGAAACTAGTATCGAGACGGATCCACAAAGCACGGTCGTGAGTAAAAGGTTAACATTGCGCACTTTACCTGAGGCTGAAATCGTATTCGACCGCTCAGCATTACCCTTACGGTATAGGATCGATCAATGCTACTCTTTACACCGACAAGGTGACACTAGGCGACCTGACGGTACCGAACCAGACAATTGGTGTCGCGACTGGCGTCGATGGTATAACGGGTGACGGTGTCCTCGGGTAGGCACCATTCATCCGCTGTGTCTATGACTTGTCCAAGATTGAGTCGCATACCCAGTATTGGCGGTAGCTTCTTCCCGCTTACCGGTCCATCATTCACGGATAATCTCGATGCGCAAGGCACCGTATACAACGTCGCTCTCTCCTTCGAACCCTCAGCCTCCGGGCCATCCAAGGGTGAACTCAGCTTCGGAGACGTAGACTCATCCAAATACTTTGGTAGCATCACGTACACGTACGTCTATTCGTCCTAGCGATGTGTCCGAAACTTGCCTCCGTATTCTGATCGGCAAAGTAGATCCGGGTACTATTGGGCATTCAACCAATCTATCGCATACGATTCTTCGAGTATTCTCACGAACGGTGCTGGCATCGTCCACTCGCTCACACCGTACATCTTTCTCGCCACAGATGCGTTTGTGCAATACAAGGACCACATTGGTGCCCAGCTGGACAGTACGAACAACCTGTATACTATCACCGCGGCACAATACCAAACGCTGAAGAGCCTATACTTCAACATTGGAGGGGTACGTTGTATCCCTCTCTCTCGCTTTGCCGACTGCTATTAAACGATTCTGGCACTTGGATGGCCCGTTGTGCAGACGAAATTTGAGCTCACGCCAAACGCACAAATCTTACCACGCATATCTCCAAATTCGAGCGAGTACTACCTTGCCGTAAACGACATGAGTGCGCTCGACGCGAGCAATGCTTCTGGGCTCGATTTCGTCCGTGAGTTTTGCAATTGTTGTCTCCGCGCACGTTCAAGAACCGACATCAAAGTTGCAGTGGGATATTCATTCCTCGAGCGCTTCTACACTGTGAGTTTATTCACGGGTCCAAGTGGATGTATCTGACTGCTCTCCATCTTCAGGTCCTCGACACCGACAATGGCCGTATAGGTTTTGCGACTACGTCGTTTACGAATGCAACATTCAACTGAGTTTCAGCTGGTGTCCTGCCTTTTGTAGGTTTTGTATTCAAGTACTCGTGTCCTGAGCACCTTGTGTAGTTTTTGAAATATACGCCTTTCCGTCTCACTCCGCTTGTATGAACGGCATTGAATCTGTTCATTGCAGTCGCGATGTTTTCTTCTTGCGCTCAGCGGTGGTATGTTCGAGTCCTGCGTTGATTGTCTTCCTCACCATCCTGCACTGCGTACTCATGGGTATATTCGAAAACCAGGAGTCCACAGAGCTTATGCTAGAGCACCTACTAGTAACATACGGAGAAGAGCGAGCGAAAAAAAAAATGAGAAGCTCGTGCGGACGCGTGTGGCTTGCGACTCAAAAGTGCCTTCGAGTTTCCTACGTGTCAAACCAAAGATCTATTTGGCTGCATGGATGCTACTGGGATAATTAGGATGTAATCGATCACGGATATTTGTATTGCCATTCGCCGAGAGAAGGAGAAGAGTGCGATGGCACTTCTTGAAGCTTGAAGGCCAGTGCCAGTTGAGTGCCAGAGGTTCGGAGGTTGTTCGGAGGTCGGCGCCAACTATCGGCAACCGGGCCGGGCCGGCGTTCGCGCATATTCCGCAGTTATCCTTGCTTCCTGCCGCCATGACCTCTCAGGCGATTCGTTGAACGCCGTCGTACGCTTACACTACCGTATGCTCATAATGCCTATGAACGAAACCATGGTTGTCCTCATTACCCGGGTTTCATGGTTATACCTCGGCGGCCTGGCTTCCAGACATGTGCGTCGGAATACAGTACGCGGTTTAGCGGGCGTCCACGCGTCCAGCCTATTCAAGGGCATGGGCGCATACGATCCAAAAAGCGACCCTTGCTTCCAATTCTTCATTTGAAATAATGCCGCCACCCATTGTGCTGTAGATGTGTGCTGCAAGATGCGCCGAACCCGAACAACCCGAGGTCGTGCCCGCTCACTTCAGTTTCGTTTCACCAGGCACTGTTCTCCGAAGCTGTGGCCTTGGTTTCTCTTGTTCTCAGAAGTATACAAACCTGCGAAGGACCTTTCTGCCCTCTGTCTGTCACCATAACTCGTCCTCTCCCAATCGGCTCCCTCGTCCACAGCGCCGCCTGATTCATTGAACACTCTGGCTGGCCAGTCCATTCTTCCACTTCTTCATTGATCTCGCTCTTCACATATCAGAACCATGTACTTTACTATCGTCAAAGCTGTGGCGCTGCTTGTGCTCGCTCTCAACGCGGTGGCATCGCCCGTCGCGACTGTCGATGAGCCTCTTGTGCGTATCCCGCTCACAAGGCGATTCGACGGCGTGAACCTCTTGGCCAAGGATCGCGCGCGAGTGAAACATGTTCTTTCCCGCGCCCTGTCCCATACCGACTCAGAAGCAAGAGACGCTTTGGCTCACAGCGCCTCGCTCACGAACAATATAGTCCACTATGTAGCGACCATCCAAGTGGGTATTCCGCCGAAGCCATTCGAAGTCATCGTCGACACTGGCAGGTCTGTTCTCTGCCCATTGTCTGCATTTCTTCACTGTTGACTTCTATCGAGATAGCTCTTTCACATGGATCGGGGCAAATACCAGCCACACCTATACCCCCACGCAAACGAGCCATAGGGACTCGGGCCCGTTTGTAAGCACCGTTCTGTTCAGTGCGCAACATCAATCTTATCGAGCTAACTCTGGGCTTTTAGCATGTATCGTATGGTAGCGCAAAGTTCAATGGAACAGGCTATACGGACACAGTGGCGCTGGGAAACATGACGGTCCTGAACCAGTTCATCGGTGTGGCTGATAACTCTTCGGGAATCTGGAATGCGGATGGTATCCTCGGGTGCGTGATTTCTCTACTCCTTCTGAATCGTTACGGACGTCGCTAATGTGCGTAGTATCGGTCCAACCAACTTGACCCAAGGCATCGTTCCGGGCAAGGCGTTCGTTCCTACCTTCACTGACAACCTGTACGATCAGAGCCCCCTTCCCCGCACGTCTGACTCCGTAGCCATTTCCTTCGGGCCAACAACTGAGCTCATCACGACCAATGGAGAGCTCACATTTGGCGAAGTTGACTCGTCCAAGTACACAGGCTTGATCACTTACAGGTATGGTCGCGTGGTAGCCAGTGGATTTTCCGCTTACTTCCTGTACTATCTAGCACGGTTGCTAGTGATGCGATTCGTAACAATGTATGGGGCATCAACCAGAGCATCAAGTACGGCTCTTCTCTGATCTTGAACTCGTCTGCTGGCTTTGTCGACACTGGCACCACAATCAATCACCTCGCCACAGATATATACCACGAGTATGCTATGAAGACAGGCGGGATTCGCGATGAAGCTACAGGAATGCTCATCATCACTGAGGAGCAGTACGAGGAGCTAGAGAGCATGTACTTCATCATCAATGGCGTGCGTGCTCTACTCGCTTGACTTGCACTGTTCATTGCTCAATCAATGCTATGTAGACCACCTTCGAACTCACGCCGGATGCTCAACTCTGGCCGCGGACACTCAACACGAATGTCGGTGGTGGCGCAGATAAGCTTTACCTGGCCATGGGTGACATGGGTACGAACTCGACCCGAGGTTTCTCTTTCACCAGTGCGTCTATTCAGTAGTGCTTGGCATCTGTAATACACGGCTAACATGAACGGCAGTTGGCTATACATTTCTTGAACGCTTCTACACCGTCAGTCCATTGACTACTTATCGCATCTCATCGGGCTAATAGTAAGTCTGTACTTACCCTTCAAACCCATCTTCAGGTCTTCGATAGCACGAATAATCGCATAGGTTTTGCTGCGACGGCCTATACGAACGCGGCGACGAACCACAAGCTTAAGACATGAGATCTGAGAGCGTTTCCTGTTTCAGTTTTCTTCTGGATTAAGTATACATTATTTGCACAGACATCGATTGTGTAACGTTGTATGGTGTGCCTGAGTTGCGTACGAATGTAATTTGATACAAATTTGATAGCTCCTAGTTCAGGGATAAGTGCCTGGCGAGGACGCAGTGAGCGACTCGATTGCTTCGATTGCTTGAGGTAGGCCGTCGGCGCCAAACGTCACATACATACCATCTGTTCTACATCCGCTGAATTGTGTTCGTGCCGGTGGTTGCCGAAGCAGTGCGGCGTACTCGTCCCACGCCGTGATAGCACGCGTGCAGTCCAGACTTCCACCAGGCAACCATCACTTCCGTTCCGCCCACCACCTCTCACCGCAACGTATATGAACGCACATTCCCTCACAATTTTTCAACGAGTTGAAGCAGTACGTTCAATGCATCAAGACGCCATATGCTGTTCTACGTATACGACTATGGCTGCCCGCAGCCATCGCGGGTGTCGTGCACAGACTTCGTGCTCTCGAAGGCGACCATCTTCCAAGTACTAACTGCCCCGCCGCTTCCAGTAACGATGTTGCTGCTTGTAAACTGAGGATGTGCTGCGCTGTGTGCTGTGTAGCACTCGGGGTTCACCTGCGGTACAACGCGCGGCGTGGCACTGCTTTCTGCTAAGCCCACGAGATCGCGTTGCGACTTAGATGACATGATATCTCGATGGTCGCATCCCGATATAATCGTTCTCGCTGCGTTAGTTCCTTCAATTGAAAGATGAGCCTCATGTGGCTGCCCGACGGTCTGGATGGTAGGGCTTCTGCGAACCTTGTCTGAGCAACGACCGAGATTCGTGTCACGTCAACAACCTTCCAGTTGACTCTTCATCTCCGTTGCTTCGTTCGTAGCGAGCACAACACGGGTAGGACAATACGAATACGGGGGTCAAAATCAACATTCTCTGTATCGGCGATGCGACCCGTTGGCGAAGGTGGTCAACCGTCTTCGTCGCCCTGATGCTCACAGCCACTGGTCCTATTCAGGCGACAACGACTGCTATAAAGGTCCTCCAAAGCGAGCTCATGGAGAGGCGTGCTCGCAGCCTCTCAGCTCTTCTATTACACCCACTCCTCTCCTTGCGAACTCTCTCTCTCTACTTCAACATGTTCCCAACCACCCGCCTCACTGCTTTCCTCTCTCTTGCCCTCATCGCGGCAGCTTCGCCCATCTCGACCTCCACCGAACTGCGCGCGCGCCTCCACCTCACCAAGCACATCAACGGCCAGAACCTCGTCGCCAGCGACCGTGCGCGCATCCAGAGCCTCGTCTCGCGCGGCCGTTCTACCAAGGGCGTCACCTCCGCCGCCGCTGCGACTAATGGCAGCGCTGGGAGCGCTCCGATCACGAGCCAGACTGTCCTCTATACCGCGTCCATCGGCGTCGGCTCCCAGACATTCGATGTCATTGTTGATACTGGCAGGTAAGTCGCTCTTGAATCTGTGGGCGTCGTCCATGCAGAGTCTAATCCGGTCTTAGCTCAAACACTTGGGTTGGCGCGAGCACCCCGTACACGCCTGGCGACACGAGCACGAACACTGGCAATGCGGTGGTAAGCACATGTAGATGCCGTCGTGGTTCCTCAGAAACTGACGCTGGCTTTCAGTCCGTCAGCTACGGGTCGGGCTCCTTCAGCGGCACAGAGTACACCGACACCGTTACACTCGGCTCTCTTACTGTCACAAACCAGTCCATTGGCGTCGCCACACAGGCAGACTTCCCGCAATTCGACGGCATCCTCGGTATCGGCCCGACCGACCTTACTGAGGGCACTGTTGATGGAGTTGACGAAGTCCCGACGTTCACCGATAACCTATTCCAGGAGGGCACTATCCCCATGAACTCTGTCGCTGTCTCGTTTGTGCCGGCAACCTCGGATTCCGCTTCTGCGAATGGCGAGCTTACCTTCGGTGGTACAGACTCGACCAAGTTCACCGGCGACATCACCTACACGTCAGTCCTTCTCTTTCCGCATTACTTTCAAGTATGGTGCTGAGATCTTTCCAACGTAGCCCGATCACGAGCACCTCCCCCGCGAACCAGTTCTGGGGCATCGACCAGTCCATCGCCTACGGCAACTCATCTATCCTATCCCAGAACGCCGGCATCGTCGACACTGGTACCACGCTCATCTACATCGCCACGGACGCGTACACACAGTACATGTCGGACACGGGCGCCACGGTCGATGAAAATACCGGCCTGCTCACTGTTACGGCGGACCAGTTTAAGGCAATGAAGAGCTTGTTCTTCACTATTGGAGGCGTGCGTGTTACTTCCTACTTAGTTCTATTTGACTCGTTAGCTGAAGGGAGATGGGACGATGCAGGGATCCTTCGAGCTCACGCCTAACGCTCAGCTCTGGCCGCGCTCGCTCAACTCGGACATTGGCGGTACCGAGGACGGGCTCTACCTCATTGTGAACGATATCGGTACTAACTCCGGCGAGGGCCTGGACTTTATCAGTAAGTATTCTCCTACCCCATCTCATACCTTACAGCTATTAACTAGTATTGCAGACGGCTATGCGTTCCTTGAGCGTTTCTACTCCGTGTTCGACACCACGAACAACCAGTTCGGTCTGGCTACTACGCAGTTCACCAACGCGACGACCAACTAGAACAGCGAAGCCGCAAAGTCCTTCCTTTTTATCATTTTTTCGTGTCTTCTTGTCTTTGACGACTCTTTCTTATTGTACGGCTGGGAAACATGTATTGAGCGGATTGTACACTCCTTTGGGACTTGAGACCAGGTATACATGATACCTTGTGATTTTGAGACGGTGGCCTAACGACAAGAGTGCGAACACTCGATGGTACTTTGCAACAAACAACTTTGGATACCAGTGTGCTCGATGTCGATGAACCGCTGAGCTGGGTGCCAAATGCGGGGCAGAGGCGGCGTAGTGCGACGCCAATTGACAGTCAATAATATTGACTCGCAGTGATAATGTACAAATCATGCGCCATGCTCGTCTAATGTTGCCCCGAAATGCATAGGCGGGATTGCAGCGTTATGTGTGAATCACGTCGGGTATGCATGTCTATTGCGTAGACATAGATAGACCCGGGTGGATATAACCTGCAAAGATCCACTACCAAGAGGCCTTCTTGACACCAGGGAGCTCTCCTGCCAACGCATACTCGCGGAATTTTTGCTGCACGGAATGTGAGCACAGCGGATATGCACAGCTCATCGAGTACAACGTACCCTGCATAGGCCAAACTCCGAGATGATAGACCGTCCCCGTCCAGAGTCGATGCAACGGTTCTTGACCGTAGTCGGGCGCGCGTACTTGCTGAACGAGTTAAGCTGCAACTGCGCCTGGTAGCGGACCTGCGCCGGCAGGGTCTGGTTTCGTGCGACGTAGAGGTATGCGCGGCGGGCGACCTCGTTGGCGGCGACGGTATTGCGCGCCTGAATATCGCGTAGAACGCGAATATTTCCGCGCGAGAACATCTCCTTTACCATGATGGGCGATGAGAGGAGGTCAGGTGGTGGTGGGTGACAGTGACAAGACGCGGCGCGAGCGCATCAATTCCGCGGCGAGCATTGGCTCGGCGCGCTCCGGCTCCGTGCTCCATCCGCACGGCTTGCCCTTCGACCACCATTACATCTACTACTCGCCATTGCGGCCTGGATATGCACCCTGCAGTACGTGGATTGACTATGGGTATATCATCAGACTCTGACAAAATAATACAGACCGTGCGATAATGCCGCCCAGAGCCGCCACCCACTTCCGCGTTCTGCGCAACAAGACACTCACTTCGACGCTCTTCGCAATCACATTCGCCGCGTCGGTATTGACCGTTGCCGCGTCTAACGTTCTACCATGCCCTGTGCGGCCCGACCGCTTGCGCTTTGCCGAGGGTAGCAGTGCTGCTGACGGGCGCCCCGTCATTGTACAAAAGCGGCCTAGTCGTTGGATAGAGGAGCGGCCGCCGCCTGTGCGACCGAATAATTCATGATTTATTTGCACACATGTTGTCTGCGCCGTGAGTTCGAGAGTGAATGGATACAGTCAGATGCAATGGACGGATCTCGGGATGACAAGATGGACCCCGTCTTTGCTAGGTTGGCCGGGTGGAAATAACTACACCCTGTGGTATCGGAAATATATGGTCTTCTGTTGCGCGAGTTCGTGGGTGCTCACCCGGTTCGAGCATCCAACACTCGGCAACGACCTGTTCGATCACGCATACCTGTGCTATTGCCAATGCGAAGCTGGGAGTGATCATCGTACGCGTAGGCTGCCGAGGCGAGGCTATCATTCTTGGATTATCAGACCGTTGCAGAATCGACCGCGACTCCGAGTCGTAGGCAACAAGGTGGGGTTAACTTTGAGTCTAGTGGTCAATGCTTTTCACTAATCGCGATCCACAGTCTGCAGCCGTCTGGCTGATTCCATGCACCCATTTCGGTGACTCTGTCAACCTGAGGCAGATTTGGAGGGCCCATACTTTACAGTCGACTGAACTTTCCCTATCTACTTCAATACCTCTCCTCGCTCCACAAAGGGCAGGGCCACGTTCTCCCTTGTGCAATCTGAATGCACGAGCGTGCGATTTGTATGCCAAAGCCGCGCGATGACCAGCGGCCAGAAGAAGAGACTATCGACTGATCCGCATTGACCAGTCCGTTCGCGCGCGGGGTGATCGTTGTGCAGATCGTTCGCTAAGGTGCCATCTTGGACTATCAGACCGTCGCTTCAGTGACTGCGAGAGCACAGCGAATTTGACTTCGACTCTGGCTGCTGATGGTTCGGCTGCTGATGCTTTTCGAGGACATTGAGTTGGTCTCCGCTACAGTACCTATCCGTCTCGCTAACTTTGACGACACAAATCATGTCAGATTCCCTTTGGATGAGCCGACCGAGATCCAGAGATAGGAACAAATTGCTCTTCTCCTGGTCTTCACTTATCCGTACACGTATCTAGCGTGTCAATGTGAACCCTGAAAAGTTCAACGTCGTACTCGTACGATGGACCGCCGTGGTGAGGTGGGGCATCCTGAATCGTCAAACTATCGGCGCCCACTGGCGATTGACTGCCGGATCACAGGACGGGATTGACTTCGTCTTCAACCCATCGGCGTCGTTGCTCACACATGGGCTGCGAGTCGCGACTACGGTACTTAGCCGTCTGACTAGCGCAGTCGGGAGAACATCGCCTTGCTATTGATACCTGCGTGCCCACACACTCACGATCCATCACTTCTCGAGTAACGCCGTTAACAAGATGCTTTAGGCTAAGTTAAACCAATGTATGATGCGCCAAACATTGCGACCTCAATGTATAGATCATGAAATGCGGGTAACACACGATCATGAGCCAACCTCCGCTCGATGATGACTAGAGCGCTACAGGACCGAGTCCATTACAGCCATCACACAATGTGATTTCCTTCTCCCTGCGCCCGATATGGATTTACGGAGAAGTCACCCCTTCATTGTGCCATAGCGTCGAGGTTCTTCGGACCCTCTGACCGATATCTCCGTCTGCGTGAGCTCGAACGCAAGCCTCTGACCAGATGCAGAAGAGTCTGGGAAGCCGCAAGAACCGAGAACATGGTGATTCTTTGCCTCGGGCTATCAGCGTTAGACTACACAAGGTCCTCGGCATAACTTCAAGCCTGTGGCAACTACCCTGGTTCAACTAATGGATACGCTGCACGTTTGCAGTCCTGCGTGTGCGAGGTGCGCATATTTTGCCGAGCCAAAGGCCCAATATAACGGCATGTGTACGGAGCGCTACATCTTTATTGCAAAGGCAACTTTTCTAGTGGCCGCACTCTCTTGCATCTTACCTTCTCGTTGAGCGAGTCAAACGGAGCGAAGACGAGCACAGATTGAGGTATACGGCCGACTCGGATAGCGCAGAGTGCCCGCTTCTCAACGTCTGCCTTGCGAAGGTTCGGTGGCAAAAGCAACAATGACCTTATTGTGCATTGGTATGCGAAGGCCACAGTCGCTTCCATCATGGGCATAGGCGTAGATGAGGCTGAATGCTTGATCTTCCAACGTGTAGAAGCTCGCTAACCCGATCGTGAGCGCACGCGGAGAACATTTCAAGGTAAGATGAGCCGGCATGACGGTCCTGGTCGTATGCGACTGTGCTGATAGAGCGCAGACTCTGTATCAGTCCGTCTCGGACCAAGGGCGAGTGGGTACATCCAGTGCTGCCTTGACCGGACGAGATTGGGTTCGTCTCACAAGGAGCAATATATCGGTGGGGTAGTTGACGGAGGTCGTTCGTAACATAAAGATGTATTCAATAACCGGAGCGCATCTGACACACGCAAGAAGTCACTGAAGCTTCCTCTCAGGTCTTCTTCCAAACCACCATTCTTTGCCTACCTTCCTTCCCCTTTTGAACAACCGACGGCTCCTCATCAAGCACCTTCTCCCAACCATGAAGCACTTCGTCGTAATGTCCGGGCTCGATATAGAACGGCGGGCCGTTGTCATCTTTTGGCTCGTTGAGAGGGAAGACGAGAGTGATGAGGTATGCGTTCGGCCGAGCAAGATCGGTCATCTTCTCAGCCCAGGCGCTGCGAAGCTTGGGTGGTAGGGCTACAAAGAAGCTATACACATGTCAGTCTGTATACTCTCCGCCAATGAGATGTCTCGGAGCACACACGTATAATCATAGATGAGATCGAATCCTTGATCTTCGAGTTTGAAGAAGTCCGCAAGCTTGACAGAGAGCTTCCCCGTCGGGACATCCTGAGTATTCTTCAGGAGGCTGTTAAGGAGCATCATGAGTCCGAAACTTAGCGATTGCAAAAACGACGGGGCTTACAGCTCGGCAGCTTCCACGGCGGCGGGCGCTATGTCAATAGCCACCGTTTCGAGCCCAAGATGACGTGCGATAGCAATGGCATCGTATGCCTTTGGAGCGTCAGTGTGTTTACGTCTCTGAACAACATCATTTGCGAACTCGACCGCATCCTGGCACGAGAGCTCGCCCGGTTGTCGGAAGAGGGAGTTTCCCGGAGGTCAAAAGATCCACCAACGGAGGCTGGGGTTCGCCAGAATCCCAAGGCGTAACCTTGTTCTTCCTAGTAGTAAGGGAGAAAGCGTCATGAGAACATGAATGGGGACCGAGGGCGAGCTTTCGCTACCAAGCTACATCCCATCCTTCTTCCCCATTCTCCGCAATGACCGCGCGCAGCTTCCGCGTTGCCTCGGATAAAGTGGGCTGCGTCGTAGAGTGCAGGGAGTCGGACATGTTATCAATCGTGTCTTGAGGTACACTTTGATTGTCGGCGAACAGATGCCAACCTGGCGGTTCGAAAGCAAAGCGCAATCCATGGATCAATAGAGATAACCTCATATTCTCACGCATCTGTGCGAAGTAAAGCTTTGAAATTGAGGCAGGGAGGTATATAGAGATACAGCGGCAACGCTATTGCAGTTTCAGCTGATGCTACGCCAGCGATACTGCTGTAACAGGCAGATCGTCTCACGTCGAGCCAGCTGGAAAAGCAAAGTGTCGTCTACGTTCTATGTTTTTATTCGTTGCTCAGCGGCGGAGCGTCTGAGAACCATGTTCGCACTAGCTGGCACACAATGAAGTGTTGAACTCCGATTTTGAATGCTCGGGTCACACATCACTCGGACTGCGGGCTCTGCGACGCTCTTCTTCACTCCGTTGAGCTTCAAGATTGCGCTTGAATTGCTCCTCCTGCGCTTCAAGTGTTCCACTGCAAGCAATATCGTGAGCATCTGGCTAGGACCAACATCGAGCAAAAACGCACGGTAGTGGATTCTCCTGGATGGGTAACGTACAGAGGAATGCGGTAAAGTTGAGCGCGGCCTGGCAGAGGAAGACGACATGGAGAGCATCAGAGTAAGATGAGATCGCCGCGAGTTGGTCTTCTGAACTCAGGCTCGGAATAATGTCGGTCGAGTGCCTAGAATATATGCATTAGCACAAGTCTCAGATACGGACAACCATGCCACATACCGGATGCTCTCAATGATCTCAGCAGCATTTGGTCCGTGAATACGCTCGTTCAGTTTTGCACCGAGCACGGCTTGGAGAATGGTGCCGCTCAAGCTCACACCGAGGACCTGACCGGTTGTGCGGAAAAGGTACGTGACTGCACGAATGTCAGTCTACGCTCGACAGTACATGTTCAACTAGTACGCACTTCCTGTTGCAACGGCAATGTCTGCTTTTGCCACGCCTGCGATAATGGCCTGCCAAACATATTGTCAAGCTGGATTGCACCGTATGTAGCATGATAGCACGAACGATGAGCGTCGAGGTGATTAAGCTTGCCATCCCGAGGCCCTGCGGCATGATATCAAGCCAAAGATGCCACGTTGCCGTGTTGTCACTCCACTGTGTGATAAGCACCGTAGCAGACGTGGCTAACAGTGCACTGAATACGGTGAGCCAGTAGAGCTTTCCTGTGTGGCGCATGATATAGCCTGCGAATAGGCTACCCGTCGAGATAGCAACCGAATGAGGGAGGAGATGAAGACCCGCGTTGGTCGAGCTGGCCATTCGGACAGCGGTAAAGTATAATGGGACGTTGTACATGACGCTGAATGCCGCCATACTTCCGAATAGATTTGCGAGGCAGACCGCGAGCGGCGTCCGCTGTGTGATCAAACGCAGCGGAAGTACCGGGGAAACCGCAAGCTTTGCCTCGACCGTCACGAAGACAACCATTAGTACGCCGCTTGCGACTAGTAGACCCCATATGATCGGCGACGCCCACGGGAGGGCGGCACTCTCTTTGAGCGATACGCCAAGGAGCAGGGCGCCGACCGTACCTGCGAGTGTGAACGAGCCAAAGAAGTCCATCCGCTTCAGCTTCTCCCGCGTGCTCTGAGCCTGCAGCTCGGCTGAGAGCGGGATGTGAACTTTCCAAGCCACGAGGATGACAGAGAAGGCGAGGACAGGTATCTGGAATAGAAACGCGGAGCGCCTACGATAGACAGCGTGAGCATGTAATGTCATCCGCTGTAATGTTGATCGTTCGTAGCCTACGCACCATCCAAATGCGTCATTTAGCCATCCACCAAGTGGACCACCGGCTCCTCCTCCCAAGCCAAATAGACTGCAAAAGTTGATAAGCCAAGGCGCTCAAAGACAATCTTAAGCGCGCCCACATATTCGCCATTCCTTGATACAACCCACGCTGTTTCCTAGGAAGGTTCAGCAGTTATCCGATGTGCGCCCATTCGCATCAGAACTCACAGCGGGATTAGATCTGTGACCGCTACACTCGAAACTAGCAGCCACTTGTCGGACTCCGGGACGAAGAAGCAAATCTTGAGCGTGCTCACCTGTCATGACGCTGCAATGAAACCACCGATTCAGTACAATCCTATAGCGAACGAGATAAACCGTACCCTCCACCGCCCATTCCCGCGATGGCCCTTGCCACTATCATCATATTCATTGACGTTGCCACGCCGCATAATATCGTACCAATGCCTATTGACAGCCGTTGTCGTGATGAGATGAATCTCTTGCGCAAGATTCGTGCAACCCCTTACCGAAGAAGGTCAGGCCGAGTAACATGGCCCCGCGCCTGCCCAATACATCCGAGAGTCGACCTGGGAGACTTTGTTAATCTCGGTGGTAGTATCCTTGCGAATTTGAAATCCCCGCCTGACCATAAAGAGGCGTGAAGCAACAGACAGATAGCAGGTACGATGTTCCAATGTACGAGGCTTCGTTAGATTTGTCAAAGTAGTTGCCAATTGGCGTCATGAGCGTAGCCACAATCGTTCCTTCGCATGTTTTCAACTCCATGTTTATCCCAGTTGAGCGAGACGTCCACACCATCTAATGCGCCGAGGAAGACCGCACTCCAAAGCCCGGCAAGAACCCAGACGAGGTCTGCGCGCGAGGTATGCTGCGGCGAGTTCTTCGACCTATCGTCTACCGTAGGTTCTGGCGTCGGCTCCGGAGAGATAGATCGGGACCTAGTGTAGACAGTAGGCGAAGACTGGCCGGAGAGGAGCGGCTGCCTCTCGGGGGAGGTAGAGAGGTTGACGTGGTGTTTGGACATGCCAAGGAGAGGTGTCGCAGGTAACGAAAACTAGATATCGGGTAAGGATGTCGAACAATACCCTGTAAAGTAGACGGAATGTAAGTACCGTGAAGTCGTGCGGTCCCGAGAAGATGAAGGGGAAGGGACGAAGGTAGAAGTTCTTGCCCCGAGACTATAAGGGGCTCTGGACTGATAGGTCCAACAGTACATTATCGAACGGCGGGTATAGACGCCCTATCGTGTTGAAAGTTGAACTGCGAGGCAGCCAGGTGGCCATATCGCGCAGATCCGCTCACATCGGAGTTCGGATAGACGATTCTGTACTGGCGCAGGTTGCACATACCTGCGACTATCCGTATAGCAATGTACTCCGGTGGTAGAGACTAGATTGTCAGTAGTGGTGTACAGGTGAAGGTAGCATCAGAGCCTGCTTATAGAGGCGGGCGGCGGAAAGACAAACGACATGGCGGAAGGATGACCGAAAGGAGCGCCGGGTCACGTCATGTCGTTATCCTTGTGGGCGCCTGGGGACCAAGCATCCCTTTGTTTCAAACCACCACCGCCGGTTGCTACGCTACGACCTGCTTCTGGCGGGTGTCGTTCCTCGTAACTGCTTCGCGAAGAGGGCCCACTGGGCTCACTAAACGCTTCTTCTCGATTGAGAGAACAATGCATTCATGGGCGCTTCCCATCTCTCGGATCCGTATAGGTGGCGGGACACTTGCCATCGGCGCGGAACGCCGAATCACGGCCGTGCTTGCGGGCCCCGCGGCTCACGATGTCAGATTTGAGCCGCACCTGCCGGACAAGCTGTTGTGCGCCTGTAGGGTTCTTTTATGACTGGAAGCGAAGCACGGCGGGGAATGGACAAGTTAGCTTGAGCATTGATCTGCGCACGCGAATGCGAAAGACTACATCCAACAAGCCCCACTCCGATTCTGTACTTGTGTTCACCCCATCTGGAGCAAGTTCTGCACCGCCTTCGGAGTCCTGGACCTCCTGATAATCCCTGAAACCCGCTATAACATGTCGTGCTTACTGCGCAGAGGCCATAAATGATCCGCCACGAACGGGTATGTATTTGGGCCAATTGCGTGCTCCCAAGCCCGCATAGGCCAATTGACACGTCACGAGGTAGAGCACGCCTTGTGTTTCTGCCATCATTCTTGTAACTCATGTGATCGTGAAGACGCCCATGATTTGTTGGCGAGCACACCAGTGAACCAGCCTAAGGGTATAGCTTTCTCTGCTGATACCCAAACTGTACTTTCCGCCACGATCATCGCGGGATGAAGGATGTCAGAAGCTCTGGCGCCATGGCGGATAGAACGGCAATGCTACCTGTTGTCCTTATCCGCCGCTCTATGCTAGGCGCGCCAAGTGTCCTCCTTGAATTCCGGTGGCGTCGGGGCCGCTCAGTGCTATCAGCAACATAGGAGACCATACTGCCATCCTATCACACAAGGACACCTCTTAACAGTTCTCTATACGGTACAAAGAGCTTACCGGACGTGCCTCAGTGCTGAACGCCCACCGCTTTCGCACCGGGTCCGACGAACAGGCGTGTGTGTATTCCTTGCAGGTGAATTCGTGAAGCCACATAATTTGGTGCCATGTGTATATCCTCACGCTTTCCTTCGCCTTTTCGTTTGTTTGTTTTGATGCGCCACAGACGTCTGTGATTGTGTTCACACAGCTTCTCCCGCCTACACACGATGGCCATGGGTAGTGCGGTCCCCAAGGGTGTAATGACGTGGATTAGTACGTTTCATGGATCGACGTGCCCCCATGAAGTTGAACACGACTCATTACCCCCTGCCGATGTGTAATGTATCTGCCAAAACTGTGCCGGAAAACTACACTCGCGAGCCCGTCACTCCACGACATGACACTCTGATACATTCAGAGGCGGACAAGTGGCACTTGCGTCGTCTCGTCGGTTTTTGCAAAGCGATGAAGCGCGTACAAAAGAGCTTAACCGTCTACGCCCTACGGTCCGTGAAACTATCAGTAGATCCGCTTCGCGAGTGTTGTAATTGGATTGAACATGCTTCTCTCATACTTTTGTCGCAGTAGCGTGAGTGCGGGCCCGTTATCGTGACCCATCGCGGAAACTCATGTGATCGCAATCAAGCATGGGCGCTTGTGCGACCACTAACCGACCCGCGACTCCGAACTTCGTCTCATTCCACCACCATGGGTGAACACATGTGTCGTACTAGTATTCATCTCCCTGTCCGCTAGCTATTACAAGTGCGCCGGTATACAATTGCGCTCAAGACGCTCTTCCCGATGCCGACGGGGCCGCTCAAATGTGTCAACTTGAAGGTCGCGCGCACTGAGCGGAGCATCGTTGCGCGGGTTGCGCGGACGCTGGCAAGCACCGCATCAGTCTGGCAGGTGTCCGAATACACCAAATCATATGATAAACTTGAGAGTCGCTCTTTGTGCTTGCGCAGGATATATTACTGCTTTCATTGAACTACCCGGGCCGGCTCGCGTGGGCGGGCTATACTTCTTCGACTCATTCCTGCGTACAGCTGCTAACTGGTCGCCCTCCAGGAAAGCTTGCCTTTGTCCTTTATACTCGTACGGTCCTCGTCACTGGATACTCGCTTGTTTTATGTCTCGGGATGTGCACTCCTTACGCTGGCACATATTCTGCAATAGCGACAGGTATACGGTTGTTGCCGCATTGCCGCGTCCCGGCCGGGATTGCATCCGACTGAGTTACGCGCGCCCAAGACACGATCAGGTCGAAAAAAAAATGCACAAGATACGTTTCCCAGCTTTAATTGACCTAGATAAGCCAGCGAACTTATTGGCCATCAGCGGGGTCACAGCATAGTGTACGGATGCCAACACCGGTGCCAATACTGTCGGTGAAGTCGTTTTGGGTCCTACACTTGAATCGATGGCGATGATGATTTTGTCTCTCGTGTATCTCGGTTTGATCAATGGGAATCGAGCATTCGATACGCACAGGCTCGTCAAGAGACGTTTGAGGTACAGTGAGCTTCGTGATCTCCAGGGACCCGCGAATGGGGCTGGGATAGCGCACGCCTATGGACACCCTCCATCTTCGCTTTCTGTTATCATTCACTGCAGCTCTGCTCATGCCGTATCGTACCTGTGCTCCGATCGTGTTCTTGCTCACGAAAACACTATTTCGCCGGTATATGCAATACAAAGATCGGGTTGAGCGGACGAACGTAAGTCGCTCAGGCCCAATACGCCGAATATATGCGCCCTTTCTCACCGTCGTCGATCCGCAGTGCGGTCAAATGGCTCTGCCGTACGTCTCCTCAGCCTATGACCTTGTCCGATGCTCCGTCCGACTAAGATTGAGAGCAGCAGTAGTTCCCCACCAGAACAACAACGCGTGCTCGCAACGACACTCTTGCAAGACTGACTTTCTCCAAGGCCATGTGTGTCGTACTTGGCTTCACAATGGCCCCAAACCCGCGAGGCAGAGCCATACATCGCTGCGCTCCATCCAAAGCATGGCCTCCCGTGGTTCGAGCTGGAAAAAATTGGACCGAACCGTCTTTCTTTGGATCTGGTGGTGTCTGTCAATCTGCCGTCTTCGTACACTTGCAACCATCGAGATCCTTGTGCTACAGCACGTACTCTTCATTCACGTATCGCAGCTTCCTGGTCTCAGCCGCGTACATATCTCTACTCTTGTTTGTGCTACATTGATCCCGGAATACAGCGCGCATGCGATACGGCTCGTCCTTCAAGATCCATAGCTTACGACTTGAGGATCCACGAGTTGGAGCTCAATGAATCCGGACTTCTCTGCAGGTGGCACCCAGCCGCAGAACGTTCTGTGTGGCACTGTCTCGCGCGAAGCTGTGCCATACGCACGCCGCGAGCTGCGTGCGCACGGTCCATGGCCAGATGAAAAACACGGGCGGTGCCGAAACGTAAACAACGGCTGACTGAGCGCGCAACGGGCTGCTGACTGAGGCTGAGTTGGCTCTGTCAACGGCCACGTCGTCTATCGCAGTGCCAGAGCGCGTCGGCAGCGCATCAACTTCAGAGCGGAATGTGAAGCTGTAGGATGAGATCTGTGAAGGCGCGTGCTCATGCTGGCAGCGGTCCACTGGCTGCCAGAAGATGTGGCACAAGTCGGAGGAGATATGCTACCGACCTGGCTGCTCTCTAAGCCTGAATCCCAGGTCGCCGACTTTGCTTACTGGTACACAATGCATGCTTCCTGTTTGGGCTTGAGTTGACAGTGGCGAACTGGTTGGTGCGCTTATAGCGCGCGCCGCGGAGAACGCGCGAAGGGGCGCATCAGTAAGATATAAAGATGGACCTGGCTCGTGGCACGTCCGAAGAAAAGTTAGATGCAATGTTTCCTGTATCTATATCGAGCGTCCGTCCTACTTTGTAGCGAATGAACATCTGTAGAGTTTCTAGCACTGGTTTATCGCCTTCGTAGACATGTCCAAACAGTGTAAACGCGGGGAACATTGTACCACGAAGCGCGCGGGGAATGCCGAGACCCAGGCCGGTCTTCCCGCGTGCCCCTTAGTCGCTAAGCGTCAAGCAACTCTTGGAGCAGGGCTGCTCTTGACCGTGTTTCTCGCTGCTTCCTCAATGCCTTCCTCGACGACGACGGCAACGCGGCCGATGCCTGCACGGACGCTGACGTCTCACGCAAGCGTGGATCACTTGCGTTCAATGGGCTCGCACAGCACGCCCTCGTCACCATCGCCGTGGAAGTCTCTCTTCCGGCTCCCGAATGGCTCTCGGAAACTGGCATCTGGAGCTGCTGTTACTGGAGAGGAGAGTCTGAGCGTGGATACGTCGCTCAGCCTGAGCGCGACGCCGCCGCAGACGCAGAGTCCGGCGCTGCTGACGCCGACGTCGCTTGCGAGCCTTGGCCCGGACCGGCCGTCGTACAACTCGAGCCTTACCACAGTTAGCTCGGACGACAACGGCTCTCAGACTCCACCCGATGCATCCGTCGACTTGGCCGGTCGCAGACATAAATCCACTGTCGCAGCGCCGCCGCCGCTCAGCCCGTCGACAAGCGCCTACTTTCCTGGCTCAACGCAGCCGGCGCGCCAGAAGACTCAGCCGGTACCACAGCAGCCTCAGCGGCCTGGGATGGGCGCACGTAGCCTGTCTGGCTCTGCTACTCGCTTTCTTCGCCGTGTCGCATCTGCGCCAAACGCCAAGGGCCTCTTCCACCTTTCATCTCGCACTCCTTCTACTCCCACAACCAAGAACGGCCATCTCGCCGCGCCTTCGCACGAACCACCACACCATGCACAGGCAAAGGCGGATAGTATCGAGACTATGTCGAGCGGGAGTAGCCGCGGAGCAGGACGGCCTCCACGCTTTGTTAGCCAGCCCGGGACACCCGCCCTCGGCGTGCCAAAGGCGCCCTTCCGACGCACATACTCGAGCAACTCGATGAAGGTCAAACAGGTGCGTAGCGATCCAACGTGCGCGCCTCGCGTAAATACGCAGTCCCAAGCCGTAACGCGCGCGCGAGAACCATAAAGATCGTGAGCGGTGGAGATTGCATGTGATGGCACTTGTTGCTGCACGTCCATCACGGCTGGTCTGTGATCTTGCTTGTGTTGTGTGCGAGCGCGTTGCGTCGTGTTGCATTATGGGTCCGGAAATACGAACAAGCTCGCTCATGCGCCGTTGGTTAAAGGTTGAGGTCGGCCCGGGATCATTCCAGAAGATCAAGCTTCTTGGTCGTGGCGACGTTGGCAAGGTCTTCCTCGTACGCGAGAAAAAGAGCAGCAAGCTCTTCGCCATGAAAGGTACGTGCCGATCCAACTGCGGTGCTTCTCACGCGCCACATGCTTCTCTGCAAGCCCATATATGGGTGTGGCGTGGCGCGCATTGTTCGACATTGTGAAGCTGACATCATGCACTTTCCCAGTGCTGTCGAAGCAGGAGATGATCGAGCGCAAGAAGATCAAGCGCGCCCTCACAGAGCAAGAGATCTTGGCGACAGCCAATCATCCTTTCATCGTCACTCTCTACCACTCTTTCCAGTCCGACCAGTATCTATACTTCTGCATGGAGTACTGCATGGGCGGCGAATTCTTCCGTGCTCTACAATCAAGACCTGGGAAATGCCTGCCCGAGGACGCTGCAAGATTCTACGCTGCCGAGGTCACCGCTGCGCTCGAGTATCTCCATCTCATGGGATTCATCTACCGCGATCTCAAGCCTGAAAGTGAGTAATGCTACGCCGATGCATGGTTGACATTAACTGATGATGTGTATAGACATTCTACTGCACCATTCGGGCCACATTATGCTTTCCGACTTTGACCTTGCAAAACATTCCGGTACCGCGGGCGGCATGCATGCGAGCATATCAAAATCAGAGCTCAACGGGGTGCGTACTTTAATCTATCTCGAATTGTGCTTGCTTGTCGGCCTTCGTCTACGACCGCGCATAAGGGCCGAATGCTATTTTGAGCGGCAGAGGCTTTCTACTCGAACATACTGTGATCGCGCGCGCCTACAAGGACCTGCGGGGCCGAGTGCGGCGCACCGATATCTACGTTGGCATATCCAATTCTCATGCGCAGGCGAAGACGGAGGCCCGCTGCACCTCGCCGCCTACTGCGAGCGCGCCGCAATAGTAATCATTGTCTCTACCTCCACCGCTGCCGTGACGCGGAGAGTTCCAGGGCCACGATATTCCCATAATGCATTTCATCGCGGTGTGGGTACTATACAGTCCTCCGAGTCCTTCGTGGCGCTGTGGGAGGCACGGCCTAGTCTTTTGCCTGTGCGCCTTCCTTGCACGGGGTAACACCTGCAGAGAAGGGAAGCCTCGTCCTGATACGGGCTAGACCCTTCATATCCCTTCCCATGCCGTGCTCGCGTGGTGCTAGCGCCAGCCACTTTCTAATCTTGCGAGCGTGGTGCTTGCGTTTTCTGTTCGCTATGCTCATAGTTTCTGTTGTGTTGTCGGGAAATGGATTGGTAGTTGTAGGGTTGGGCGCGCGCTGACGTGCCGTACGCAGCTTCCGATGGTCGACACCCGCTCCTGCACAGGCGACTTCCGCGCAAACAGCTTTGTGGGAACAGAGGGTGCGTCTACCGTTTGCCGCTATGCTCCATGCGTCGGGGTGCTGATCTTCGCAAACGCTTCACCCTTTCATTTTCTCTCTCCTCAATTGCGGTCATACTCGCACTAATCTACGGCGCCCACGCTCACGGTCACCCACCGCACCGCACCGCGTTTCGCCCTTGCGATCCGTTCTCGGCTTGTGCACCGTCGCGCTACACCACTCGTACCACACCACGCAAATCGCCGCGACAACTCTGTTGTGACTGATCGCGCCCACACTTTCGCTCGATGAACACTTGGATTCTCTGATGTTCCCTGGCGGCTCTGCCCTTGTCTTCGGGCACCGTTCAACATCGGCTGCTCGCTGCCTCCGATCGCGCCCGCTCAACTGCGCTCTGGCGTCTGTCGGCGATGCCTCGCTGTGCTGATGCATACCGCGGTGCTCGCTCGCACTCCGCGTATGGCAACTTTCAATCCTCGGATTGGATCTGGCATTGCTCGATTCGCGCCGAACGTCACATGCGGTTCGGCTTGCGGGGTTTTTGCTCATCTAATCCGCTATCGTATGGATGATATGGGTTCGGGCGGGACCTGCAGAGTACATCGCGCCCGAGGTTATACGCAACACTGGACACACTTCCGCAGTCGACTGGTGGACGCTCGGGATCCTGATCTACGAGATGATCGTGCGTTGCCCCATATGCCGTCCCGCAAAGACACATTACTGATCTGCGCTTTGTTTTCTTTTTTCCTTGCTGCTTTCTGTTCTGCTCCTACAACGTCAACGCCATGCCCGACTTTCACACTTCAAACCACTCTGGCTGATCGACCTGCCCTTGCCGTACAATCGCGCGCGATCGGGCCCAATCTGCTAATCCACCCTCTCAACACGGCCGTGCGTGATCTGCCGGCAACACCCGACTACTGAATTCGGCGAACCCAAACTGTCCCTGGCGGGCTTTGTGGCGTCGCCGCGTGCCCTCGTGGCTGCCGTTTACGACTCCCTCGCGAACTTTTTACGACGGCTGCTGACCTGCGCTGCTCCTCCGCCGCGTTTGGTCATTCGAATGCATGCGTTGCGGTGCATTGTTGACGCGTACTGCGCACGCACGACGCGGACGAACGTTTTGTCCGACGTTGCCTCGAATGACTGACCGATTGCCTGACTGAACACTGACTTCATTCGCGCTGGATCCTCCTCGACTGACTAAATGGGTGTCGCTTTCGACATCGTCTGACGGTACCTACGATGGCGTATCCTTCGTGGCTGACGCGAGCAGTACGCGACGACGCCGTTCAAGGGCCCCGAGCGCAACGACACCTTCAACAACATCCTCAAGGTACCAGTGCACTTCCGCGATGCGCCCAAGGTGACGAGGTGAGCCTTTCGTCTGTCACACCTCCCCATATCTTCTTCCCTTCGATTTCTTCCGTGCTTTGACTTTTTGGCGTGTCTCACCGCAAGATCCTGTTCATCTTCGATGATCATGATCTACTTCTAATCTTGCGCGGATGTTGTCTCAATCATCGTGCTCGCCCCTTTCACCGCCGAATAGCTCAGCTCTGAGCTGTTCCTTATTCTTCCGCCACCGGGGCGATCTCTCCATGTCTCGTCTGTCTCCGCGCAGCGTAGGCCGGCGTCTTTCACTGCATTGTACACCGGCCGTACGTGAGTGTGGATGTGTGCCGCCGGGACGTAGGGCTTCGTACCTCGTCTTCGAACTTCGCCGACGTGCAGTGCACGCCTCAGGCGCTTGTCGATCTGTTTGTCCTTCATTGAAGGCATAAGGCCCCAGATCACCGTGGCGCTTCGGCATACGTTGTGTATCGAGCGAGAGCACAGGATACCCTCCGCCGTTCATCTTGCGGTGGTCCATTGTGCCGTGCACATTGTGCACAGGTGTCTACATTTCCATTCGCGAAAGCTCGCGTGCTCCGCCGCCGTGCTACCCAAAGACGCTCTTCTGCCGCCTTCTGTTGAGCTTTGAACTCGGGGTGGACGGTGCGCGAGCAAGCTCCGACGATGCATGCGCATTCGTATTGCTCAGGATGGCTCATCCTTCCATATCCTTTCTTTGAGCCATGCGCTTCTGATGACATATCACTTTCATCTGGTCCTCTACCTTTTTCCTTTCGACGATCTTTTCATATTGTCGTATATGCCGTGAGCCGCATGCTGACTGAGTATCTTACACAGCGCGTGCAAGGACTGCGTGACGCGGCTCTTGGACAAGAGCGACGCCCTTCGGTTGGGCAGCAAGACGGGCGCAAGCGAGGTCAAGCAGCACAAGTGGTTCGCCAAGATCAATTGGGGATTGTTGAGGAATACCGAGCCTCCGGTAAGTATCTACATCTTCATGTTCATCTGTTCGCTTTCTGTTCGCATCGTCTGTTGGATATGTGGGCATCTGTTAGACTTGTGTGAAGGCGTTGGACAGGTATCGCCGCATCTGTTCGTGGTTATGGGCTTGCCGAGTACGATTGCACTCGGGCTCGGGCAGTCTGTTTGCGTTTCTACAATCTGTGTTCTATCCGATGTGTTGCTGACGAGAGCTTTGACGTAGATCGTCCCTGCGTCGTCGAATGGCCTCGACGCGGTCAACTTCCGAAGACTCGACGAGACGCGCAGCCAGTCGCTGCACCTGGAAACCGAGGCCATCCGGGCCGTCGCTGGCGCTGGCGTTGCGCAGACCCCGGGCGAGCATGACGGGATGGACGCCGACCTATTCGGCGCGTTCAACAGCATGACGATCGAGCACGACGGGGAGGTATAGAGTGCGGCGACTGCGGATTTTATTGCCTCATCGCGTGCTCGCCCCCTCCAACATGCTTTTCTCATCTCGTTCATTCATATCATCTCTTTTCTCGATCTCTATCTCTGCACTCCAGACACTCTCTTTGGATTTGGTTTGACACCCATTGCTTTCTCCGCTGTACGATGTTTGTCTGTCCGTTTACATTTCTGCGCTGCATTGCCCGCTGCTCGGTTCCCCCTCGTTCAACATTATTGCGCCCTAGGTCTACACCCGCACCGCCCACCCGTCTTCGCTCTCATTGCCTCGTCCATCATATCCCCTCTATTGCAATCTGTTCCCCGTTCGGCCTCGGATACATTACAGCTAGCGCAGCACACTCATACACATACACATATTCATTGGACGGAAAAACGCGTTTGAGAGTCTAACTAAGAGGGTATCGAAATGAGATGGAACTGGTACCCGTGTGCGGTCGGGTGAAGGGTGAAGCAAGTGGGAGAGTCTGACGACGGGGATTCATGACGCGCAGAGGCTGGACCGCGGGCCATGAGCAGTTCGAACCGCAACAAGGTTTGTGTACGACGATTGGCCGCGACGAAACGGTCGGGGTCAGTTGGGTTGGTACGATAAGGATGAGGGTGGTGTTTGCGCGTGTGTGTGCGCTGCTTACCTTGTGCGTAGTTCGCTGATGATGCTGCGTCTGACAGAGAGCTCTGGTGCGCAGGGCGAAGAAGAAGACGGGCGGGCAAGTAACGTGAATGGGGGGTGAAGGATTGGCAAGCAAGGGCCCGCTCGTTCGCTTGTCACGGGCGAGCGCTTCGGGGGCCGGGTGTGGGAGGGGTTTGCCGGGTTGTGAGATCTGAGATCTGAGATTTGAGCGAACGCGGCGATTGACCTGTGGCCGAAAGCGGAGGGGTCCATCAGGCTTCTTCTCTGGAAACGGCTGGTACCGGGGCTCGGCGCAGGCGGCCACTCGCGTGGTCGGTCGTACGCCTGCTCTCGCGCTCTCGTTTCCACTGCCATAATTATAAGTATGAGCCGCGGTGATATTATGGACCCCCAACCTCAACTTGTTCACTGCCGAGCATGGACTACTACGACCAGCCGCCTTCTCCGCCCAAGGACGCCAGCAATGCCAACGGCAAACAGCAGGCGACCTTCCTCACCAAACTCTATGCTCTGCTCGAACGCCCCGAGAACCACCACATGATTCGCTGGGACGCGGACGGCGAGCACATTATCGTCGAACGGCCAGAACAGCTAGCTTTGCATGTCCTTCCTAGCATCTACCGCCAGTCGCGCTTCGCGAGCTTCTCCCGCCAGCTGAACGTGCGCGTCATTGTTGGCTTTGTTTGGCGTTGACGTCGCGTCTGACAGGATGTTTGTTTACAGATCTACGGTTTCATGCGCAAGGTCAACCTGCGCAACGTCGACCCGGGCATTAACGACCCGGATGCCAGCACGTGGTGTATGTGGCCCATTCTCCGTCCTCTTTGACGCGTCTGTCTCACCAGTAGTACAGCTCACCCGACGTTGAACAAGCATTCTCCGCCCGAAGTCGTCGCCGCCTTCAAGCGCCGCGTCCCGCCACGCCCGGCCAAGCCGACGCGTGCCGGCAAGCGGGCCGACGACGGTATGCAACCTCGCTCGGCCATCGCCGCCAACGAGACGCTGCCGTTCCACCACCCGGTGTCGCCCAAGACGCGCGCACGCGGATTCTCCGCACCACAGCCGTACAACCCGCCTCCGCCTCAGGCCTGGTCTGCCTCCCAGCAGGCGTACGCTCGTGCACCTCTGCCTCCGCTCACGGTCCCCAGCGACCCCCATCCGCTTTACAACCCCTCGCCACTTGACGACGTCACACCACAGGCATCTTCTTACTACGGCCAGCCTGTCGGATACAGCAACGGCTACGGTGGATACCCTCAAGCTGCTCCAGACACGAGTTCGTACTCGTCGTCACTGAACAGCATCTTGAACCACGGCGGGCACTCGACATCGGGCTACCACCAGCAGCGGCCGCAAATTAACATCAACACGGCCTATGCATCGGTGCCCATGCAACCGCACTCGGCATCTTCCATGTCTCCGGACAGCCATTCGCGTCCGCAGACGGGGTATTCGAGTTTGGCGCCTTACCCCGAGGAGTCCGCCTACGGCCACCACCAGCGCGCGCACACGCCCACCGGTAGCAGCAGGCCCGGGTCATCTCGCGGCGCGTACGCGAGCGTCCGTCGCGACCGCCGTCACAGTCAGACGCCTTACCCTCCGCCGTCATACGAGGGTGCGGATGATCGCGCACGAGGGCCTATCACGCTGCCGACGGCGGGCGTAGACTACTATTCGCAGTCTCACGACTCGTTTGCGTACGGTGGGCAGAACGACTGGGACGCTTCGGCACCACGTCACTTGCGGCCTAGCACTAGCACGAGCAGCCTCAGCACGGGCTCGAGCGCTGCACACACTCCGCCGAACGACATCAGCGGCTACGCCGATGCAGCGGACATTCACACGCGTTGTGAGTATTCTTTCTCGAATATGCCCGCCTCGGCGCGGTCGCTTACGGGCACAGTCTGACCTGGCCCTCTACAGATGAGCCCGAGCCCTTCGGATACGCCGTGCCTGATGTTCGCGGGTACGCCGACCCGGTGAAGATGTGAAAAGCACGGACCGTGCCGCCGTGACTGGCGTTGCTTCTTCTTGTGAATACTTGTTTTCTTTTTCTGGCTTTGATCTGCTTGTTGCTCGCACGTTTGGACACCCCCCGCCCTCGCCGCGCGCGCCGCTAGATACCCAGCGCGGCGCTCTACATATCCACACCTACCCGCAAAATGAGATCCCCGCCCCGCCTCGACGCCCCGCTGCTCGGACTTTGTGACTCTGTACATTAGAACGATGCCGTTCACCCCGCCATACCACTTCCTACCTGCTCTTGCTCACCTCGCTGTCCTGTTCTGTGTGCTCGCAACGCTCTGTATTCATTCAATACCACTCATAGATCATGATCCTTCTTACTCTTGCTGGATGCCCGCGAGGCTTGCGATTTCTCTCGTTCAAACTATCAGGGAAGCTCGCAAGTCAACACCGCCGGCAGTGCTGACGTTATGCGTTACTGACCTGTGCCTGCAGAAGCCACAGCGAAGTCGAACAGGACTTGACACTCGAGGTCGCCGCCGGTACCTCAGTATCGCGGCAGGCAGGGGAAATTGGGCTTCTTCGCTTCGAGCCTCTTCGATCTCGACATCCGTGCCTGTCAGGATCTACTGATTCCACAACTTTAAGCCGCATGTACACTTGAAGATGAGGACGGGGCGAGGTGGGTGTGTGTCGCGCGCGCGCGCCTGCCAAATGGCTCAACGGGCCGCTCGCTGGCTGCGCCACTAGTTGGGCCCACCCAATTCTGCGCGTACTCGCAAGTAGACGTGTACACAGACTCATGACATCCGAACACTCTATACAGATCCCCAATGGGGCACCACCATCTCAAACCCTGTACAGATGCCAGTCGGGCAAGTCTTTCATAGAATGTTGCTATCGACAATCCGTGATAATCAGCGGTGCTGGACCACAGGCGTCGAACACCGAGGATACGCCCCCTCGCCGAGGACGCGAGGCGATCGTAATCTCTATCCTATGTCTGGACCCCACTCTACGCACAGTATACCCCGTGCCCACGAGCTCCTTCATCGATTTTCTCGTGAGTAGCGAGCTAGGCTCCTCACTGGCCCGCTACGCCACACTCACCCTACAACTCACCCTGTGGCGCAGTGCGGCGTATGCCAAAAAGCCACGGACCTGCGCAGCCGAAGGTGCTAATGGCTTATACAGAAGATGAGGACATCTAGAATATTTCTATGGCGTGGGGACAAGTACTGATGACTGAGCAGCGAGTAGCGGCGCGGGCTGCTCGAGATGACTTTGTCTGAATATGGTATATCGTACTGCGTCCTTTGTCTACGCTGTGCGCACGCGATGTAAGCACGCCGTTCACCGTCTGTCGTCATGGCTAGAAAGAACCGTCTTGGGTCTCGTCGGATAGGGACGGAGGTCGGATCGAGCCTTTCCGTTCGTCCCGACGAGCAAGGGATAGATTTCAAGGCGAAGGTTGCCGTTCATCGCTGGCGGAGATTGCGCAAAAGCTCTGTCTCGGGTTGGACCGTGACCAGACGTCTCAGTAAGTACAATGACATGGATCTGCGCAGGAAAGAGTCGGCAGCGGGACGTCATTTTTTGCAGTGCTCGCTGACGAAGGGTGGCCTCGGGACGTCGAAAGTGTCATTGGCGTGCTGACCGAGCAGCTTTGTACGCTCTATACGCGGTCGTGTGCGCCGCATACCGTACAACTCACCGATCTCTGCACGCGTCGCTCTCGTACGAGCGCATCACCGAGTTACCCGACGTCGAGTCTTTCATCGTCGCCGGCCCAAAGATCAAGGTGCTCTCGTACGCGAGCAAGTGCTTCAGTCCTTCTACCACACTTCACTGAACCTGAATACAAGGAGACTTCAGCCGACTCGCGTGAAGCGCAGCTTCGGAATGGCCCTCCTTTTGTCGCGCACACACGCACACACGCGCCTTACCGTACTCCGCGCCGTAAACCAGACTGCGGTTGCTTGCGCACACAGAGAACGTACTCGGCTTTCCACTTTTTCTGCTCGTGCACTCCGGACAAAGGTCTTGAATGCCGATACTAACGAGACCGAGCTGAGTTGCGCCTTGTGTGTTTGTGTGCGGCTTGGCACCGACAGTCTGCTGGGGCCGTCAGAAAAGCCGGGCAGAAGAATACGCTGCTTTTACTTACTACATGCTCGTCGCCGAGGCGTACCTCTACCTCGCGACATACCAGTGTTTCATCGTAGACCGACATGCGCGTCCTGCACAACGCGACCCGACTCTGCCTTGGTGACGCGGTGCCACAGGGACTGACCCGCCCATCCTTACCGCTTGCGGTATAGCGTCGCGGAGATGCGCCTCACGGCAGTGCCCGCGCCGCCCGCCCGGAACAGCGCGCGATCCTGCGGGGGCGCCATTGCGATCAGGTGAACGAATATGGGTTAGGAAATTTGCCTCCGCCCTCGCGCGACGGTCGCGCCAGGCCCTCCGGCTGCGCGCGCGTCAGTACGTAAATGGTCCCCGGCGGGGCGCGCAGGCGTCGGGCGGTTCGGTTTTCTGGTTCGGAGGAGCGCATATGTTTTTCGGTCTGGGTGCAGTTGTCCTCGCCACCGCCGCCGATGCCGCCACTACCGCCGCAAGAGTTGACGACTCAACAGCGCCCGATGGTACTTCTGTTACGCGCGCGCTGAGGAGAACCCTCGATTTCTTGTACATTGTACTTACATCTCCGCGGCCGCGTCGAACAGAAGATCGCTGCAGGGATGCTATAGGGTTGCATGACGGTGTGGCGCACGAGCTCGTACGTATATTGTACGGCAGGGTAGATCATGCGTCTAATATTTGCAAATATATGCAAGCCTGCGCGCGCCATAGGTTTGCGCGAGGCTCGCAGTCTTGTGAGGCGGGCTTAGCGCGTTGCAGGGGGCGAGCCCCCTGTGGGCCAGTGGGCATGCAAGATATCCGCCGTCGGGATGCGTATGGAGGTCTCGGTTCTCTATGGCTTTTGGTTTTCCCTGCTCGATTGGTCTTGTTAGCGGGACCACCATCGGCGTCGAGGTCTGCGAGGATTTCGAGCTCCGCTTCGGGCTCGGTTGCGATTTGGTGAGGACTCGCGTACTGTATCCGACTTATCGGGTTGGCGAGAGCATGTGGAATATCGGGCTGGTCGTTGTCGCGGTCAAGGCGCGCAGCTCGGTGGCACAGAGTCTGGAAACGGGTTATCCGTTACAAACCTGCATATCAGAGTGCACCGGCATACTCGGCGACATGGGAAGAGGGGGGGGAAGTTACGAGCATGCTCAAGTGCGTGTATGCTTGTAGGCTGCTCACGCGCGAGCTGTGGCTTACCGTGTATGTAGGGCGAGACAAACGTTTGTGCGTCAACGGAGTCACGCGTCAACTGCGCTCTATGCTTGATCTCGGAAAACATAAACAGGCTTTGTCGGAGGCATATCTGAGCAGCGCAATCTCCTCCCGACGATATCCGGCTGTGCGGGGAAACAAGCTGAACGGGAGCATCGGGAGTCGGCTGTTGGCAGGATGGGCGGGCATGACGCGCCGTCGGGTGGCCAGCGCCACATGCCACATCCCATACGCAAAGTTTGCGTACGACGATCGAGTCTATGAGCCCAGCGCGGAGAGGCCGCCGAGGACGACCTCGAGTCTCGCGGCAATATATTTCGCACATAACGGCCGCAAGATGGGGCGCAAACATTGCGTACGCGGTGAATCGTTGATTGGCCAACAACCGGACATACTCAATATCCAGAGTTGGCCGCAGTTGTACCCTCTCCTCCAGCGCGCGGGTAACTCCACGCCACAGAGCAGAAGCCTCGCACAAGGAGAACAGAAAGCGTACATGAGGATACGTGGGCGTCTCGACTCATCGACCCTGCTAGTTCAGAATCGTACCGCCGAGGGCTTCTCCCATTCTCC
Source organism: Peniophora sp. CONT (assembly GCA_001632445.1). Lineage (NCBI taxonomy): Eukaryota > Fungi > Basidiomycota > Agaricomycetes > Russulales > Peniophoraceae > Peniophora > Peniophora sp. CONT. Next base: position 312,347 of record KV424472.1, read on the forward strand.
GCACAGAGATTGAGCTGCAGGTGGGGCTTCTCCCGCGGCGCGCCCATTATGCAGGCTTGCAAAGAAGCAGAGTTCTTGAACCGCAGCAGCGCGCGAGCGCCATATACGACCGAGGAGGATCTGCAGAAGCAGCGCACGCGAACTTGCCCGCTCGAGCGCCGTCGAGAAGAAGCACCGACGGCGCTTTCCGGATTGTTGTATTCGCGCATCCTGTCTACGGTCTACCCCTTGCGTCCAGGGCAGCATACTGCGGCAGATCCCGTGTAGCTTGCTCCAGACCAAAGTATGACGGTCTCCGCAAACTGGCGTCCTTGTCCACCCTCGAACGCGACACAAGCGCTATTCCCATGGGACCCCCGCAGAGTATTCAGACGCGGAGGGCGGCCGCAAGGACAGTACACACGCCCGCGGACTCTGCTTCCTTCCGAACCCTCAAGTGGTCGATACAGAGCCCGCAATTGAGCAACGCAAGCGAAGAATGGGCGCACTCTCATGGGTGTTGATCTGCATATGACGGCAAACGCGTCCGGCGGGCACATCGGCTCGGGCTTTGCGGGCGTAGCCCCGTCGCCTTCGATATGCGTCTTTGCGCCGCACGTCTACTGTAAGTGTCGCTTTGGTTCGCATCATGGTTTGCCTGGCACTGGGAGAAGAGAAGGGCTACAGATCGGGCTCTGCTGCCACTGCTCCAGGGACGAGGAAGCCTCGGAAGGACTTCGCGCTTCCTGTGGACCCGTGCCAATGATGTGGCCGGTATAAGTACGACTGGCGTCTATCTACATTGTACAAAGAGAAGCTGCCAGATCACGCATTCAACGGACTATGTATAATCCTCTGGATTACTTTGTCCACTCTGAGTTGAAGGGAATGGCAAGGTACATCACAATAGATGTACTGACGTCGACGGCGTAAGCAGTGAGTAGTCGCAGTTGGACTTGATGCATGTTCCAGCACCTGGTGTTCTGATATGATACCAATGCGGGATTGTGATAGTCAGAAGAGTTCGAAAGGAGTAAGAGTTTGCTCGGAATGGGCGCAAAACAGGTGTTATCAGATCTCCGGGATGAGAAAACTGGATACCTATCCGGTCGACTGACACAGTTGTCAGTGACAGTGGCTACATGTGTACCACTCGGGCGGCGTAGTCGGCTTAGTGGCATCAGCCACTACAGACGTAAAATGATAGAGGGTGCACATACAGATTGGGCCGAGATGTCACTTCGCAGGGTTCATATGACTTCATGTGTGCGACGGAGAGGCGGCCCGCTACTGTACACGCCCGAACGAGTCCGGCGTTGGCCTCAGGTCGGGCGCCTACCTTGGACCCGTGCGGTCGAAATCATGGGTCCTGTAAGGGGACCACCTGGATTCCATCCGGGGCGCCCATACGAGTCTGCTGTGGTTGCTGGGTGGACCTTGCCCGGGTGCCGGCTGTGCTCCATGGCCTCGCCTGCACAGTAAACAGCTGGTCAGCTATTATATATATACTATCTCGTACCGCTAATGCTCTATGACGAGCGATGGCCACGCACCTTGTGCATCGATGTATGAACGAGTGCCAGGATGAGAGGTAATCTATCGCCCTAGCATGCTCACGCAAGGTCGCCGGTCGCTCTTCAGTCCGTTTGCGGTGACTTGGAGTGTCGTGCGAAGCAGTGCATCCGTGCTCCACCGCGCAGAATGGATAAGAAGGCGCGGGCGCGACGCGTCAGAAT